>BQNB010043167.1:10460-45664 GCA_026074375.1 Tanacetum coccineum | reverse complement strand
CATACTCATATAAAATTGCAGCTTTCCTATCTTGTTCACCATACTCAGAACCACGCATCTGCCTTTTAAGAGCATCCTATAAATCTTTAGCAGTATCGTTGCTATCAATGAGAGAATAAATGTCATTTGGAAGCCCTTGAATCAAAAGAGATCTTGCAAGACGATCAATCTTTCGAGTCTTTTTCTCTTCAGCAGTCCAAAATTTAGGATCTTTGAGAGTAGGAGGTGCATTCGGTGCAGTTCCAGCAAGTGACACTTGAGCAACAACAGGCAATGGGTGATCACCATTCTGAATAGAATTAATCATTGCTTCACCATCCGTTTGCTCTTCAAGATAGTTCATAAACCGTTCACGCCACTGAGAGTATTCACCCCGATATAACAACGGAATCCGCATTGTCGAACCAACTGTAATCACGTCTCGAATCATCTTGTCTCGAACTAAAAATCCCGATGCTCAACGAATAATCCGAACAAGCTCGCTCAATTAATCACCACAAACTAACTTGCCTTTTGATTAAATGAAATTGTTACACTTAACCTTGGCATAAATATTATTTATACCCATTTGTTAACTATCCTTATTGAACTTTCCTAACTTAACACTTCTAGTCCCTGTACTTATTAAAGTACTTACAAGTAGGTCATTTCTTTATTTCTAACATTTGTAGTTAAGATTACTGGCGTATGATAATATTAAATTATTGTAGTTTCTATCTATGCTACTAAGTTATGTCTTTTTAATCTTTATGTAACTTGTCTTTTATTTTTATATTAATGTAACGTTAAAATGTTTAAATTTATTGTGATGTGAAAATGCATTAAACTGTGTAAAGTTCAATGCATTATGAGAGTTTTTTTATAAAGTAATGAGATGATGATGTGACGGTGATGTGTCAATGTATTGAACTTTGTATTGCATCTTGCATTGGAGATGCTTTAAGAGTTAAGTGGCGCCATAAGCGGCCGTGGATTTGTAATTAAACTCCGAAGAAAATGCTACCAGAATCGCCGCCTCTACCACTCGAACGCTCTTCACACGCTCTTAAAAGTGCAGACGGTCGTCGAAAAAAAAATGTATCTTTTTCATATTATGTTTATCTGCTACGACCGGTTACTATCAAAGTCTTGATTCTTTATCATTATATATTTATACGTATCTTTCTTTTTGCTTTAGTAACTATAGTTACACTTTAATTTCAGCTTTTGTAATTTCGCCACTCAAATTGTGAAGAAATATTGAAGGTATACTAGATTAGTTAGTTCAAGCCCGATTGTGGGCTTTGAAATCATTTAAATTTAGTATCTATGAATTAAAATATAATGCTCACATGTTTTACATCATCTAAAATATACATCTTATTTTTCGACAAAACAAAGCTTTTTACCAAGTGGTCTATTCTGAAGTCTGTGTTGGTGATTTTGCGTCACCAATATGATTTAAGTGTAATGGATTGACTTGGTTGACCAATGTGTAATCATGATAAATGTTCAACAAGTCGGGGGTTGTGCCGGATGTATCTTGATGTGCACACTTGTATGGGTTAATTATAGATTATCATTCGGGGCGAGCCCCGTATGACGGGCGGGGTCCGGGGGCAGCGCCCCTGGTAGCAGGGTCCAAGGGGCAGCAGCCCCTGGCAGGGTCCAAGGGGCAGGCCCTGGCTGGTGGTTTAGAGGTGCCCAGGTCAGCTTGGAAAAATATTTTTTTGGGTATAAAGTGTTATGTTAAAAAATGCATTGGAAATAAAATTCCGGATTTGGACTTGTTTTTTTTTTTTTGGCCCCTTTTATTTAACCGATTTGATGTTAGTACTGCTATGAGTTTAACCGCAAAAATTCAAGTTTTGTTTGTAGTTAATATATCATCACAATTTCTGGTTCTGTTTTTTCATAACATCAAAAACACATTTTCGTTTCATAATCTGAGTTTTATCCGATTTAAGATTTCGATAGAACCATCGAAATACTTCAATCTGAAAGTGTTTACACGACTCTCAGATTTCTGTGATCATTTTTATACAACACAAATTAACTCACAATGCGAACCTTGTCATATCCCTACACCATTCTAAGATTGGACAAATTGACGATTGCGTCCAGTGATTATCTTGTACAACAATAAATCACAAAATATAACTCCTGTGAAAAATAAAAAAACATTCTCTCTTTTATATTCGTAGTGATGTTATTTTTTAGACATATTAATTATGAGTTTAGTTTGCTCTTAAAAAAAAAAAGTTCAGGCGTGGATTACTGGATTCGATCATTCAATTAATCGTTTTTCTTGAGTTTTGAAAAAGTGGAAATAATGACTAGAATATTCTATCGGATGCTGGCCAAATAAGCCTTTATCCAGACATCACGATACTTCATGCCCATAAAAAACATTTTCTTATATATTTTTTTATTTTTAATTAGATTAAAAGGTTATTTTTCTCTTAATTGAATCTTTTCTTTTACAGGCTTTCAAGAACTTGATTAGACTGGAAAAGTCACATGTTTTTATATCTTTAAATGGAAATATGCTTTGTGTTATACTACAGTATCAAATAACAAAACGAAAAATTTAATGCAATTGTGCAACTTCTAAGAATGTATATTTTCTTGGTTTTGTGCAACTTCTAGGATATATTGTTTTGTGAGAACAAATAGTTTGAGTTTCACATTTTTATTCTTGTATTAGTATACTTTTCACTCTATCTAACATGATTAATGGAGAAATATTGAAAATTGGCTAGTGATTTTAGATAGTTTGTAGATCATTTCAGCATTAATTATAGTTATTGTAAGCAAAACTTTAAAAATAGTTACGTATAAAATAATATTATAAAGTTATCATCATTACGTATATATATTCCGGTTTCATTGAGAATATTTTTATTTTGAAAAGATTGAGAAATCAACTTTTGAGCAAATTGATTCATATTTTTTGATTTAATTTACAAGTAAACATCATTTAATAGTAAATCAAATCTATAAATCACAAATTTGATTCACAAATCATTGCTAAAATCGAGTTATGGTAATGATTCTATAAATTTGTATAGAAGATTCAGTTTTGTACTTATATCGCAAAATCGAGAGATTTTTTAACATTCATTCGAATTTTTTTTACACATTTTGGATTATAATCACATTAAATTGAGTTTTACGCTTGAAAAACTTGAATCAAAGTTAAAAATCTATCATTTTTGAAAACCTTCTCAATCTTCTCAAAATAAAAACCTTCTCAATCGATCCGGATTATATATATATATATATATATATATATATATATATATATATATATATATATATATATAGGCTCCGGTTCCGTTGAGAAGGTTTTTATTTTGAGAAGATTGAGAAATCTACGTTTGAGCAAATTGATTCATATTTTTTGATTTGATTCACAAATCATTGCTAAAATCGAGTTATGGTAATGATTCCTTAAATTTGTATAGAAGATTCAGTATTTTACTTATATTGCAAAAACGAGAGATTTTTTAACATTGATTCGAGTTTTTTTACACATTTTGAATTATAATCACATTAAAATGAGTTTTACGCTTGAAAAACTTGAATCAAAGTTAAAAATCTATCATTTTTGAAAACTTTCTTAATCTTCTCAAAATAAAAACCTTCTCAATCGATCCGGATTATATATATATATATATATATATATATATATATATATATATATATATATAAAGATAGAAATATTTGATCTGATCATATTCAGTCAAAAACAATTCACAAAATTTTACAACAGTTTACAAAGGGTGATGTTAGGGGTACACCTCCTATTGATTAGTGGCGCCTCCCTTTCTCATACTATATTTATTGACACTGTTGATAAGAAAATACAATTTTTTTATCGTTTTCTGTTTCGTATTTTCTTTTTAAAGTTTTGATTTATCAAACTTTATTTTTTATGTTTTGTACTTTTAGTTTTGTAGTTTTATAACAAAAATAACATTATAAAAATAATGGGACGGCATGAATAACTAAACCTGTTTACAAAATTTTATAACACATATCAATCTTTTTAAGTCATGGGATTTTCTAACATATCAATCTTTCAAAGTCATGAGAACATAGCTTTTACAGTAAGGTTTCTATTTTCATCTTACCTACCCTACTTAAAATTACAACAACAAATCCAATAAACATAAAAAGAATAAATGTTTGTGCCAAAGTTATTGATCACTTGACATATTATAGTACACAAGAAGAAATAATTACATTAATCAATATATGTCCAGCCTTTAAAAAACATACATAATAAAAACATTACTTGCAAAGTTCTGAAATTTTAGAAGATTATGTAGTGTTATACTACATTTGTCCCATATTATATGTTCAGTTTTGATTTTTTCGGTATTTCTTTTTTAACTTTGACTTTAAATAACTTTTTTTGTGTTATATAATATTTGATGAAAATTACATCAAATCAAAATACATTTAAAACTCAATTCATTCATATATTTTACATCAAGTATTACATAACACAAAAAAAAATATTTAATATCAAAGTTAAAAAAGAAAAATACTTCAAAAAATTAAATTGGATATTTAATATGAGACAAGTATTAATTTTTTTTATAGCCATGTAAAAGAAAGTAGAATCTATTTGCAAGGATCTAAATTTTGTCGGTTTGTTTGCTAAGAGAATTACGAGGAGGATACTAATACGGAGTAATATGCACCGGAAATGAGACATATAGTCATATAAAAACAATTCAAAATCCAAAAAAGCATTAACACAAACATTCTTGAAAACAAAATCAACAACCATTACACTGCAAATTAACATTACTACATGTTTGTTGACATAACATACCTAATAATACAAACCTTATATTTTTCTTCATTTTTAATTCCTCCTCCTTCAACCCAAATATCATGAATCAAAGTTAAGCAAAATGAACATTAGGGTTCTTTAGTGAAGAAGAAATTAACAACAAAGAACAAGCACCCTTGTATAAAAACCCTAGAAACAAAACACTAGAAGACCATAAATAAAATAAAGCTTGAAGCTATGCTTGACCTAGCAAACATGAATCGGACCGATTGGCTTAATTCCCCATGTGAACAAAGAGAATGTGTTGTTAGCTTTGAAGATGATCAAGGATAAGAAAACTAAACTAGTTAGGGTTTCTTGTCATATATCTTCAAGAAGCAAGAGAGTTTGAGATCTTTAAGTAAGATGATAATAATGATCATCATGTGTTTCTTTGTGTTTATATTCAGGTTGGTGAATGATGAGTAAAGTTGGATTGAAAGGGTAATGATTATTGTGGTAATGATGGTGGTGGAGAGTGATAGAAATGTGGTGGTGGTCATGAAGGAAGTAGTCATGATGATGATTGTTGAATGAAATCATGACTAAAAGATCTAATGGTCGTGTCCTCATCCTCTCTATATGTGTATATATATATGTAGCTATATGTTTAACTTTTTGATATTTGATGTATAGGTAATACTTTATCTTTTTAATACATTATCATTAACATCACTATTGATTGTTGTATAGCGTTTACACAAAACAAGTTAACTTATATTTACGAGTAACATTATATCTTCGCACTACGCTATATTCATAACAAGAAGATAATGACACAAGAGGAATGCTAAAACTACAAAAGAATTCATACAAAATGTTTTACAAAATGATGTGTCATGTAGTTGTGGATGCATGTAAGAGAGAGAAGTCAAAAGTAACTTTAATAATGCCATTAACCTTATGACACATCATTTTGTGAAACATTTTGTATGAATTTTTTGTGGTTCTAGCATTTCTCATGACACAATTCTATACGGCAAAAATCAAGAAAAATGATAAGAATTTATATGAATAATACACCACTTATCATCACTCCGATCCTTAGTAATTAAGGACGATGATTAGTAAAAAAAATAAATTTGATTGGCTTTGATTTATGGATAAAAAAAACTAATGTATTTGCATGAAATTGTGAATATAAAAAGAAAAACACGAGTTACTGTAACATGTGAATGAATACACGAGATTGTACATATACGAACGACTCATGTTATTATTCTTTATGAGTTTACGTAAGGATATATAGATAAGTATTCTTTTTAAACTACTGGCATTTAAACTTATGGTATTCCTCTTTATAAGTTTAACCCACGTACGGGTTTAAAAATCAAGGTAAATTATTATTAATAGGAATATAAATATCAAAATGAAGTCACGACCTCACACGTTAGTGTGAGATAAAAATATATAGACGGGATTCTACATATTAAAACGACGCATATTTTTTCAAGGTCGTCATATGGTACTAAACACACATAATGTCTAGAACATGATAACTAAAATTTTAGCTAAACAAAGTCAAATTCTTCGTGCAACAAAAATCTATGCAAAATATCAATCGATATTAACAAATAATGAAAAAAATATATAAAACTTGATGCGTAAATTCTATTAAGAAATTATTTTTCAAGTTTTAAATTTATAAAACTCGTTAACCTTATATTACAAACGTACTAACGGGCAGAGAACCCGGTCGTGAGTAGTGTAGGTCTGGTAAATCCGAGGTCGTTCTCAAGAGTGGTTTATTAATGAAATAAGACAATTGTGAGGAGAAGAGAGATTAAACGATAATCGAAGGAAATAATAAGCAAAGAAGAGGAAAATGATAGATTAGAAGGTATACTACCCTTGAATTAAACCAATCAGCTTTTAACTTCTCCTTTAGTGCAATGTACTATGATAATTATCTGAGGCAACACTAAACTTAGAAAGCCATTCTTGTTTAGCCTATGATCCCTAGATGGAATGAACCTGCGAGGGGAATTGACCTATTCCTAGTTCACAGTGGTTAATTCCTCTATCAACTTGAAGGAAAGGGTATTCAAGACTCGATCGTGTGTCAAGTCTATTACCATAGCTAGATCCTATGATAGAAGCTTACTTCCTGCGGAAGTAAGGGCCAAAGATTACACTAAGGTCAAGCTTAATGCAATTAGTGCAGAAGACTCAGTTTTGATCTTAAGGCAAAGGGAACGCCTAATGGGTGTAGGCAGAACCACCAATGAAGATGGGTGCTTCTATTGGAGAATAGAAAACACTTAAGCGAAAAGGTTATCTATGCACTCAAAGTTCTCAGAACCTTAACTCAAAACCTAGACTAAGATCATGCATCAAAAGCAATAACCAGATAATTATAATAATAACAGGAAAGAAACCAAAAGGAAATAAAACAAAGATAGTATTAAGGATAATTACACCATGTTTAGATCTAGGATGATGTAAAGAACAAGCGTGGGAAAAATATTCGAGATACAAAAACTCGTAAATCTATTCTTGTCGCACGTTAACATGAATTCTTCATCCTTCCTTCTTATTTCTAGCTTTTGCTGACGAAAGTTGTTTTTTTCCAAACCCTTGTAGGGGCTGTGGGAATGGAGATCTCAAATGAACCAGAGTTCGCGATATATATAGATTTCGTGGTGGTTACGACGTAACTATAAGTGTCCTTTTACGCCGTAACATTGCTGATTTCCAAACCATGGGCAAAAGAGAAATTACAGCGTAGTTAAAGAGGATGATTACGCCGTAGTGTTGACTAAGCATCCGCAGCTACGTTGACGTGTAATAGTTACGCCGTAATTGTGACTAAGCAATTACGGCGTAACTTCTTCTACGTCATGAAGTCTTTATTTGAATTACGGCGTAACTCAGTCGAAGTAGTTACGCCGTAATGGAGTCCAAGCTTTATTAATTCGTCAAATTTGTGTGTCATTATGTGCCAATGCTTGTATTTTCCTGTAGACGACATATATAGTGATTAAGTACCATATTCAGGCAAATAAATAATAATTACAAGCATTTTCATAGGATTTTGATACTAAAAGGAATTAATTATTTGATGTTATCAAAACTCGTGCGTGCATAGATATTGTAACTATTTAAGTATTAAAAAGTTAATATAATTTTATAGAAAAATATTAAACATTACAAAATTATTCAAATATTATTACCCGTTATACTATCTGCCCAAGTTGTGTGCATGTACGGGTTGATGTAATTGGTTTGTTGATTAATTATTATGATTAACTGTTTTGAATAAAAATATTGAGAATAAAAAGAGTTTGAATTCGAACTGTAAGAATTAAAGTGAGTCTATATTAGTTTACACAGAGCAAAGTAAAAAATAACATAATCAAACATATAAACATTAGATGTTCGTAAAAAACTTATAATCTACTTAAAATCGCAATTACAAAATTATTACTTAATTCATTCTTTATGTATACGTCTCGTGCGTGCACGGGCATTAAAACTAATTACTATTTATATAAACATCCTGCTTAGCATATAATAACGTACTAAACCAAACAATCACAAAATACATGTATAAAAGGTTCTAATTTAGTATCATCTAAAGATGGCGTTGACATATACGATCCTTTCGATCATACCACGGTAACATGTTGGTACGACAAACACTTAAGTATAGCATAACATGGCATAGATCACGTATACTAGACTCGGGGACATGTTGACGTGTCTTATCATCCGGAGTCATCTGAAGCATGGTTCTTAAGATCCCGATCCTGATCTTAGGATCTTACGATTTTACGATACTGCAAAGCTTAAACGATCCGGATCTTACATAGGATCTTTGCAAGCTTAAGATCTTATAGGATCCCGATCTTAAGATCTAATCCAATCCGATCTTACTTTTCTCGGACCACAAACTACAAATTTATAGATTGTGTTTTGTACATTTCAAAAAACAACATGTTAAATTTCCTAAACATTTCATAATCATAATTTATGACAACACCTCTATGAAATATTTATAATTTTGTGTTTATGATATATAACAATTCATATATTTGTATAATATTACACAAACTATTAAGAAAATAACATTATTGTAGGATCTTAAGATCCAGATCCGATCTTCGATCTCGATCTTGCAAAGACGAAAATGGTACTAAGTAGGATCCCGATCTTGAAAACCTTGATCCGAAGGATTTACGTCTACAACAGAGGTATTCTCCAAAGGGTTCACTCCAAGCATAGTAAGTGATCTTCTCCTTCCGTCGTAATGGTTCTCTAGATATCCTTTATCTAGCGGAGGTTAATTTAGTTCCAGAGGTATTGACGAGTACCAGAGGTAGCCACTACTATCCGCAAGATGGTATCCATTTGTTAAAAGTTATATTTCATTTAGTTAAGCTTATTAAACCTAAAGGGCTTATGTGTATATAACACTAACATACTAATATTGCCTTGTTTTGTTAAGTGTGTTAATTTTCAGAGGGTATTTGTGACACTCTTTGATTCCCATCTCGGTTATAAAAGGAACACTTTTCAATCTATCACTCCCTCTCTAACAAATCTCTCTCTCTGTCTCTGTCTCTCTGTCTCTCTCTGAGTTAGCAATCGTTGTGTAGTAGTTAGATTTACATCTTGTAATCATTTGGTTACGTTTTTGGGTTGTTAGCGCGTGTTTGTATCTGAAATAACATCCGATTGGGGACTATCTGTTTTTTCTTTTGTATGTACATGGATAGCACTCGTTTGAGGACTATTCTTCTTGATCTTTTTAATAAAAATAATAATGGGTGGTTAATTGAATTAGTAGTGGTCATTATTTTTTTGCATGGTATCGAAGCAAGGTTAGAGCTCGATTTTAGGGTTTGAATTTTTTTTGGGGGGCTTTTCTGTTAGATCTGGGTTTCTTGGTTATTGATCTTTTAGGAATTGTTAGAAAAATTGTTTTTGGTTGGGTAGTTTTGTTTTAAAATTGGTTTTAAGGTTTGTTCTTAGAAACCTAATTGGTTCTTGGTTCTATAGGAAATTCTGTTGGTCAATCGGAGATTCTTGGAATTAAGGCTTGGTTCTTGAAAACCCTAATTTGGTATTTTTAGAGATTTTGTATCTGGACTGGTTCTTGGTTCTTGATAGATCGATTGGGATTACAATTGACCCTTGACTAAGTGAATCAAGGGTAATTGTGGTGTTTAGTCTTCCGCTGGTTATATTACTAGTATTGTGTGCTTTGTAACACCTCTTACGCTCTATCTTTACTTTCTGCCATTTACTTCTATTGTTTAGATTGCTGGAGGATAGGTTAAGGTCACTATTAATAAGTTTGTGGTTTGAATTGGTGGGTTACTTGTGTTTGTGGTGTTTTAGAGGTTTCTTTTTTATTGTTGTTGTTTGACCTGTCAATTCTTGCTCTAAACTTACCACTTGAGTGGCAAAGAATCTTGAGAACTAAAAATTGACTGGTTTGTTATTTGTTGATTATTTGTTTTGTTTTAATATTTTTACTTGTATCTCTATTTTGTTTGTGGGTCTATTATCGTGACTGGGGTGCAGGTAGTGGTGGTTAGGGGTGTTTATCGGTTCGGTTTTCAAGTTTGTGGGGTGTACGGTTCGGGTTCATCGGTTTAAAAATTTTCAAAGTCAAAACCAAAACCAAACCAATTATAGACCGGATAAAACCAAACCATACATCAAATTAGAATTCGGTCTGGTTTCAGTTAAAACCAAGAAAACCAAATTCAAGTAAACTCCAAAAAAATTAAAAACGTTTTCCCCAAAATATAATCTAAAAGTTATAAATAAAAGATAAAATTTTCAAATAAAATTAACATATCAAAAAGTCTCACAGAGTGTTCAAGTAAATCAACAAAATAAAGTTTAAGAAACGAAATGTTTCAGAACTTAACGCTTCCGATCTTCCACACACAAGAACAATTGCGTAAAATCCAATAAAAAAAAAAAATTTGACGAAACGCATTAAACGGTGTTTAATATATATACAAACAAAATAAAAAATAAAACTACAAAGTAAATAAGAAAATACTCTATTAACAAATGAAACAAACAAAAAAAAAAACAAAAAAATACAAAGAAAAAAAACATTTACTAAATTCGTAAATGTGCAACTTACAAAAAGAATAAAACAAAAAAGCTAAACAAAACAAAATATTCAACCAAGGCACACCATACAACACTACCCCACCACAAAAACGCCACAACCTAACACAACCTCTAACACCCACACAACACCACACCCAGATCCCACTCCCTCCCAAACACGTCACACCACCCAACAAACTACAGCCCCCCCACACCCGACTCCCACCCACAGAACTACCCCCAAACTAGCCCACCCTCCCTCAACCTCCCCCCCCCCACCAACCCACCCCCCACAAACCCACCCCCTCCCACCCCCCCCAACCCAACAAACACCCCACCCCCGCACCCCAACCCATATCCCCAACAACACACACAACCCCCCCCACCAGCCCCCCACCTCCCCACCCCACACCCCCCCTCGCCCCACCCAACCCCCCCGCAACACCCTCCCCCTCATTATGAACCCCCCTCTTTCCTCCCCCCACGACCCCCCAACCCTCGACCTCCTGCACTTCCCCACTCCCTCTTCCCCCAACTTCCCACCCAAATCAACATTAATGTCTCTAGTTGAAACTTCTCTTTTATTATTGACTAGTAGCATTAATATTTAACAGTATTAAGAAGACTTTTAATTCTCAACACAAACATTTACAGCTTATTGAACCATATTTTAAGAAAATTTAGCTTATGAAAGAACTAAGAGCTTAATAAGAAACTTTTTATTAATTAAAAAAAACAACTGATTACAATACTTGAATTAAAACATTACATTAAGAGATCATTAACTAAAACATTTTTGAAAGAAAAATTACATAAACTAAATAAGCTGAAAATTGTAAAAACTATCTAACATCTTGTGTGTGTGAGAGCTGCTTGTATTTATAGTGCTGAGGAGATGCTTCTAGGCTCTCAAGTCCTTCCCACGTTCCCTTTGATCCTATCCATTCAAATCTTTCAATCATTGGATGCTCACTCTTGACCCTTGGATTAGATTTTTAGCACACGGATTGCCAGCGTGGCAATCCGTGATGTGACACCTTGTGCTTGTTTTGAGAGAAGATGTAGTGTAATTAATCCTTCCCCGTGTGTTTCTTCACAATCCACGTGTGATTCCCTTTGGGTTTGGACCAATAGCATTCTTTTGATGACATTTAATCCTGCCACTATGTACCTTATCCCTTGAATTACCCAAACGCGTCCTTAATTACCATTTGCCCTTTGATTTGAGGAGAAGGGTAAATGGGAACGATGGGTGAACAGTGAAACTGTTTTTCCCGCGCGTAATTTCTTTATAAAAGAGGGAGTTTGACTTTCTTTTGACCCGGGTATATAAGTTCGGGCTTATAAGGGATTTGGGCCAGGGGATATGTTTGGGCTCGGGCTTGGATTTATAAGAAAGTTAACGGGTGTTAACTCTTATAAATAAGAGTTAACACCGTTAGGTTTTCAGGGATTATTTTTGTAATTTTGGTTAATTATGAGGGAATGGTTTGGTAATTTTTGGATTTTGTCTTTTTTGTGTTGACCATGTTTGACTGAAGGTTGACTTGAGTTGACCATTGTTGACTTTTGATAGCATTCTCCCGGCTCTTTGTGTGCTCTTCCGTTCCCGTGTTCGTGTTTGCCCGGTTTTAACCGTTTTCTTGAGATTTTTGCAATATCCACACCTACACAATCACAAAGACAAAACAAGCAGTATTCAAGCATTTAAAGCATAATTTTGTCTTTTTAGGGTCATTTTTGATATAAAACGGATATGTGTTTTCACACATATCAAAATTCCCCTAACTAAGCGATTGCGTGTCCTCACGCAATGTTATATGCCTTATAACCAAATACCTCAAAACTTTCCCAACTAAGCCTTTAAAAAGTAGCAAAGACTTTTGTGGAGAGAGTTAAGAAATCACAAGTTATAAAACACCCGTTTTCCCTATTTTTCTAAAACTTTTTTTTAATAATAAAACTGAGATTATTTTGACTTTCGTTATTTTCATAACTGTTAGGGATCATAGAACAAGATGCATTTCGATCCGAGAATGCCCCGAAAAGGATAAATTCATCGTCCCCGACTTTTCACTTATCCAAACTAAGCTTAAAACAAAATCATAGCTAAATATCAGTAAAGATGCTAACACTACTCATATTTGCAACTTGTGAACTTTTCACTCCCGATATTTATTATATCTTAAGTAAGTGTGTTATTTTGAATTTCAACCATGGATCAACGTTTTGCAACATACTATGCTTTACATTCCACCTTAGAATAATAAGTTTACCTTTATAATAATGAGTTTTAAAGGCGAGACATCCCATGTAGCGACTTTCCGTCTCTGGCATCATCCCAACCTACGCTAAGTGACCCGGCTTTTTAACACCTCACAGAACTAGTATCAGGACTTCACGGACCTCCAAGGTTTCACCGAATATACATAGCTTATAAACTAGAATAGTTAAACTGCAAAACTATTTGAATTTAACAAAAAGTCAATTTAATTTAATCCACACTTAATTATTTAGATATTTAAGCAATGTAAGCCCGTCGGACCTTTAAGAAGCTGCAACATTGGTTGTGAGCCGGCAAGATGGCAGCAAACTTTTAAAGTCTTGGATCTTTATTCTTACTATGGTCTTTCTTTAGAATACTACCACAACGGTTGTGAGCCGTCAATGAAGGTAGTAAAACTTTTATCAGCCCACACTTTTATTATTATAATTAAATAATATTTTATCATCATTATTTTTGTTTTTATTAATTTTAATATTATTTTATTTAAAGACGACTTGTTTTGAAAAATTCAAGTATAAAGTTTGGAAACTAAGACTAAAATTTTTGCTATATATAAAAATTTGTTGATTTAAGTTTAATCCAAAAACAACACGATCATAATCCGGTGTAGAAGCTTATGGGAAAAAGCACAAGTTACATACATTTAGCTCTTAAGATTTCCAAATAATCTTAGTTTAACATCCTACTCAAACTTAACTCTATCCATTTTTGTTTTTCCACAATTACGAACCAGCTTACCTAAAAGTAAGAACCAATCTAGAGCTCAACACCTCGATTGGTCAAAATTTACTCTTATTCTACCACAGGAACGTCCAAAATTATGGGACAAAAAACACTTATTTTATTTTTGAAAAAATTTTAAATTTTTTCATTTTTTTTCATTTTTTCGTGGGAAAACGGGGTACGTGAGAACAACGGTAAAAGTAGGCAAGATAATATCGAAGATATACTACCCCATACTAAAATCAAACATTGTTCTCAATGTTTCCTAGCCTAAGACTTAAAAACCCCATACTAGAACTCAAAAGGTCGAATGCATAACTCAAGCATGAAGAAAGTATCACAAAAATCTTTAGCCATTTATTAAGTGTGCTACAAGATAAATGTTAGTTGATATAAATCCTTTAGATATCGAATTTTCCCCAAACTAAAGGCAAGCTAGGCTAGAAGCTCGAGTGGTACCCGGGACAGAAACACCAAACTCGAGAGTATTTAGATAAATTAGTATAAACCTGCAAACAATCACAAGTACATAACACAAAGAAACGGAAAAGTACAATCCTCACTCACAACAATTAAAATAAGAAAAAAATAGAAAATAGAGTAAGCATGGGTGCCTCCCACGAAGCGCTTGTTTTTGGACCGAGTCACCATACGTAACTCGATTCGCCTGAATTCATTCGCCTTAGGGAGAGTAATGGAAGATAAAATCTCAATCGGTTGTTCTTAATGTTTGGACAAACATAAAGCACATTAACAGTTCCGTCCCGATGGAGAAACCACCGCACTAGTGAGAGCCGGGGTCATAAATGGTGTCTTCATTCTGAAGGAGGAAAGTAAGGAGAAACCTCAGGGTAGGTGAAAACGGGAGAAAATCCAGTGACAAATTGAAGGAATTCGTCAACCTTCAACATCAAGTCTCCTCTGCCCCTTGGTAAAACGACATCTTCATTAAGCGCATTAAAATTGTTGATCACTGGGTGCATCAGGCTCATATTGAAAAGGTTAAACGTTCATCTTGAAATCAGTGTTAAGCAAGTGTGTCAATAATGTCCTCTTTCCGAGTCAAAATCAGCTTTTCAAACACCATGGTGGTATCGAATCATCTGGTCCGGAAAATATATTCGATCACCTTCTTATTTGTGGTCACTATCCTCACGAGAGTAGTGATTAGGGAATGAGACTCGATGATTGTATGAGAATTGTTTCCGGTGACTGAGAAAGATGAATTACTGCATAGACAACGACATTCGGATTGATGCAATCCTTATGCTTCTAACATTCCTAAGGAATCGTAAACTCACCCGGTGAACTCATGGTGAAGAGGATCACTCTTGGGAGAAAAAGTTATCAAAGGTTCATTCTCTGGTTCATTCCTAAGTTGTTGTGGTTCATGATCGAAAAACATTTTGGGAGAAAGATTATGGGTAGTATCCTCACTAAGCAAACTCTCAAGATATAATACGTCTCCTTCTGAGTCATAATATCCTTCAATATACGTAGGAACTTCGATAGCTAGAAAAGCATCAATCTCATCATTATCGCCTCCTGGATTGAAACACTCAGCCTCATCATTCGTTTTACATTCCAAATTAAATAAATTCTCATTCTCTTTGAAAGGTGGATCATTGATGAATCCCTCGAGAATGGAAGCAACGCTTTTCAAAGGAGTAGACGGATCATCGTGGAGTAGAAACTCAATGTCGTCTCTTAGAATAAGACTCTCATCTTTGTTAGAATCAGAAAGAGGTGTGACTAGGAAAGTCGACTCATCAAGGTTGGAATCATAAGAATCCTTGCACTCGATATCCTCTAATTCTTCATCAAAAAGAGGGTTATGAAAATTGACATTGAATTCGAAAAGAGGGTTAGAGAAAGTCACGGAATCATCACGTGGAACTTTGATGGAAGAGAAATCATCACATGAAGGTAAATCATTCTTACTATCACTCCTGGATGTTTCCTCAGATTCTCTTGGGATTGGGACATTTTCCTCAGCACTGAAAGTACTAAGGTGTTCGTCCCCCATTATGAGAGAATCCTTGGGCTCAATAGACGGTAAAGTGGATGTGATTGCAAAAACCGAAGAAACTTGAGGTGGTTTGTTTGAATGAAAAATTCTCTCCTTGCAAATAACTTTGAAATTCTTCAAACAAGGTGTGATACGAGTTTGGCGTTTAGCCGTCGGCTCTTCAAGATTCTTCACTTCCTGCTTTTCTTTTTCATTGTTGACATCTTTCGATGGAGGCAAGCAAACTAGAGTGGGTTCGTCGGTAAACCTTTTGAAATTATCCTTGCATGCGTCATTAACCATTTTAATTGACTCGTTTTTATGATTTTGAGGATGTTTTGACGTGCCATTGACATGAAAAGTTATTTGTTCATTTCCGTCCCTTAAAACAAGCTCTCCTTCGTATACATCAATTAAAGCACGGCTGGTTCTCAAAAAGGATCTTCTTAGTATGAGAGGAACTCGAGGATCGGTTTCAAAATCAACAACAACAAAGTCGGTAGGAAAATGGAAATTCCCAACTTTGACAAAAATATCTTCGGCGAGTCCTTTAGGACGAGTAATTGATCGGTCCGCTAACTCTAAAGTCATCCGAGTTGGTGTAAGTTTCGGCAAAGAAAGCTTTTTCCAAATAGAAAGAGGCATAAGATTTATGCTTGCTGCAATATCGGCCAAGGCGTTGGCATACATACATTCCCGGAAAATTAATGGAATAAAAAATTTGCCGGGATCCTCAAGCTTTTCGGGAGCTTTTTGAGAAGCGGCGACGAGCAATTTCTTTCAACGATTTCTTAGCTAATCAGCAACTTTTCCTTATTCATGAGCAAACTCTTAATTGTAGGAGCAAATCTTGGCATCAAAAGTAAAGCATCCGCGGAAAACTAATGTCGAAGCGCAAATCTTGAATGATTTGGAAGATCTTCTCCATTTGATTCGAAGCTTTGTCACGGGACTTTTGATCATCACGTCGTGAAGGATATGGAATATTTGGCATAGTTAAACTCTTCGGAATATCGGATTCCGGAATGGGAGTGGTTTTAAGCCAACCAAAAACAACCACAACCCCCCCCCCCCCCCCCCCCCCACCCCCCGCCCAAATCGGAACATCGGGTTTTAGAATAGAAATAGGGATAACCGGAGGTGGGATTTAAGCGGTACTTCCTTGGAAATTTGTTTGCTCTTTATCCGCTGTTTCCTTGGTTTCTCGTTCCACTACCTTTTTAGGAAAATGATTAGTAGGAATCGAAGGTCCCTCGTAAGCAACACCACTTCGAGTAGTGATCGCTTTCACTCTCACCCTTCGGGTT
The DNA here is from genome assembly GCA_026074375.1 of Tanacetum coccineum. Classification (NCBI taxonomy): domain Eukaryota; kingdom Viridiplantae; phylum Streptophyta; class Magnoliopsida; order Asterales; family Asteraceae; genus Tanacetum; species Tanacetum coccineum. The sequence continues at coordinate 28,439 of BQNB010043167.1, read as the reverse complement.
TGGATTTGTTACTCGGAGAGTACCCGAAAGTTGAGGCTGATTTTGAAAGAAAGAAACTTCTAAAATTAATCAGCCATGTAATTATTTAAATTTTTCCTAAGATTTTCCTCTTGTTTAGTTAACGTGCTTCTTATTTCATTGATTTGACCTTACATATTTCTCACAATTGACTCATTAGCTTTCATATAACTCGTAATTTCGGATGGAATCCCTTGTTGAAATTGATTATTATGAGCTTGAAAAGGTTGGTTTGATGATCGTTGATTTTGAAAATTTGTGTGGCACATGCTTAAATGTTATTTGAAAACGCTTGTGATTTTTGATGAGTAAGTGTTTCCCCTGATTGAATTGCGCGCGCACTTGATTTTGATTTTTGTATTATTCCTATGTTTGATCGCCATGGTTTTTGCACTCGAGAGAAGTGAAAGTGGTGGTGCCATTGGTTTACTAATACGGTGTTGGGGGGTTTAACTTGAATCGTAAGTACCCGTTGGTCGCACAAACTCTAGCTGAGTGTGTTATCGGGTTAGTATTCCGGGGTGAAATTTGTTATATGTATGAATGGGCACCACTCATAAGTAACACAAAGATTCCTCAACGCTTTAAGCTGGTAGCGGGAAATTTTCTTAGTGTTGTTAGTGAGACTGAACTTTTTTAGTAGTTTGTCATCTCTCGATGCTGTAAGTGTCGAAAGTGTTGATCGTGAGCTTTTTCGTATCCTGCTCATCCGTTTTAGTGGTAGGGATTATTAACATCATCTAGAAGCATTTGATCCATTAAGTGAAGAGAACGATGCTTTTGATTAGTTCTTCGTGATGTTATGTTTTTAAATGCCTCTTAGTCGTATTGTTACTCAAAAGGATTTCCAGTCCACTCCGGCAGACATTTAAGCAAAAGTTTGTTTCATTTGCAGTTTATAAACGTTATAAAAGGTATCAACTTGAAGTTAACTCCGTAAAAGAATTGCCGTGTGGTACATGCTCTGAGCAATACTCCTTGAAATCGTTCTACGCCTATTCACTAAAAGTGTTCTGTTCGAATTTTTAGCAATGGAAAACGAGAAATTCATTCTTTAAGTAAGTGGTTTTCAGAATGAGGGAGATAAATTGGTTAACGAATCTTAGTAACGAGATGTCGCTCCTGAAGTCAAGAGTTGAATTGTCGAGTGGTCTCAGTCTGCGTACCAAAGTTTTAGCGGCGCTCCTCTAGGTAATAGTGTGAAGATAACTACATCATAGCTTTGTAATCACTTTGTTAGGCATCTCCTTTAAAGAGTGTTAGTAGAACGCTGGGCTAATTCTCTTGGAAACTCTAGTGATGATGTGATGACGATGGATTCTCATTCTCACGACCATAATGTGAAAAGGTTAGCTGTGAAACCGGAACCTGATAAGCAAATTCGTGCTGTGAATTCATAATGATCCGGCGTAAGTAGTTTCTTGCGTGTATAAGAAAATTAGCTTTATTGTACCTTCCGTTGGGGGACGGGATATCGTGCTCTAGTCCATGGTACGTTCGGCCTATGGTTTACTTCCTGTGTAAATTAGTTCGATTCGGGTTCGATCTATGTTAGAAACTGTGTTTCTCCGACGTTCTTGGATATCTTTGTGACGTCTTGAATGTATGTAGTGATAATTAGGAGCGTCGTAGTGCGTCGCATTGCACTCATAAAGAGTAATCTATTATATTTTTGGTTTTATTTTTGTAGAAAGTTTATCACAAACTAATTTTAACGACAATGAGAACAGAAACATGAAACAACTATGTTATCAAACTTACTGCACTTGGTGAGCTCTTGTAAGAAATTTTACTTTTTAGGGAAGGTCGTATCAATCGTAGTGAGTCACAAAATGGTTATGTTCTTATAATATCGTTAATTCGAAGTAGGGAACATATTGTATGGTAATGTAGACCGCCAAGTTTGAAGGTGTTATTTTTGTTTGTAAATGTCGTTTGAGATGCAACTTTGTAACTTTTTAGAATTGAAAGAGCAATGTTTTTTGTTATAGTTTTTTGTCCTATTCGACGTTAATACTAGAGAAATGAGAAAGAGATGAGAAAGATTATTTGTACTTTGTGTAGTTTTTGATGTGTTTGTTTTTAATGTGTGTTGCGTTTTGATGTGACTTTAAATGCTGTGTTAACTTTGTGGAAGAAAATCGACTCTAGGTTCTCAAAATCACACGATCGACATCTCACTTCTAACTGAGAGAATTTGTGATACACAGAAACTCTGCGGCTAGCGGCGCCAAAAAATTGTGATTGCTAGTAAATGTCAGCACCGTTATTTAATAAAAGATTAGGATATATGATGAATAAATTATCCATGATATTACGATTGACGACAAAGGTAAAAAAAGCGTAGAATTGTGCACATCTAGAGTATATATAGTGTTATAATATTATATTGTTAGTATTAAACCGGGAAGAGTTGAATTCCCGGGTCGTTATTCCCCAACGATTTGTGAACGAGAGAATGAGTCACATTTCGCTTGTATGGTCTATAGAGGATTTGAATAGTGGAACAAAGATTGATTTCGATTATTTACTTCTTACAAATTAAAATAAGCAAATAATAACAATTAAGTACAAAAACAAATAACGGGAAATTAAACTTTAACTAAAAATGCAAAACGGGAACCCTAAATGGCAATTAAAAAACCTAAATTTCCAAATTTAAACCTAAATGAAAATTTCTTTTTAAATAGACTCTAATTGACTAAAAAGTAAGTTTAAAGAAAACTAGAACAAAAACGGAGTTGAAATGAGCTTAAAAACACGAAAAACGAGAACGAAACGAATCCCGTTCTTTAAAAAATGAAATTTTGCAAATTAAACCCTACGAAAGCAAAACTAATTTTCCTAGAAACTTTACGATAAAAGAAAATTTTCTAAAAAAGAATTATATTTTTTTGATTATTTTTCTATTTTTATGATTTTTTAAAGTTATATGATCAGGATAGAAGATTTCCTTAGATATAATCATGCAATTGATCAAAAACCGAGTGTTGGAGGATTGAAAACAAGCACGGTAGTCTTCACGATCATCGGGAATCCTGCAAGCAAGAACGGATACCTACAAAACACAACTTGGAGAGAAGCACTCCCCCACACTTATTCTAATACTACATCACACTTATACAAAATAAAAATAAAAATAGATAGATAACACGGGTTGCCTCTCGAGAAGCGCTTCTTTATTAAGGAGTCACTAGCTTGACTCGCCCCTAAATTTAGATAATCATTAAAGTAAAAGGGCAAGACGATTTAATATCCGATGGAATTTCTTCCAACTTTCGAGTCGACGTCAATAACGACTATTCCAGGATAAAATACTTCATTTTCGTCTCCCGAATCGAATAAATATAATGAGTGAATTTTGGAGAAATTTTCAGGAAAGATAAGGCCAAAACCATATGATAAAGAGAATAATAGCTCGGGCCAAGTATGTCTAAAACACGATAAGAACCAAAAATGCCATAACGAATGTGTAAGAAGGTAAGGATTGGTTTAGGCATGGTTAAATCAAAATTTAACTTTCCGTACGGAGGTGGGATTTGTGTGATACTTTGTGAGCTATGAATTTACACCTCTTCCATTATAGTCTTTGTTTCGGACTCATCACCCTCCTCATTCTGAATATCAAAGATAGGATTGTCTGAATTTAAAGTAAATTCATAATCGAAATCAAACAAAGGATTTGTGATAGTCATATCGAAAGTTTTTTAAATCGGATCAAGAGAATCTAAAAGTTTCTCAGATACCCTTGGGATTAGAATGGGGTCATCAATTAATAATTTTTCAATAAAAAGATTATCTATCTACGAATCATATATTCCAGTATCAATTTCAGGTGGTACTGAATCATCTAGAGCAAGAAAGGCGTCAGTCTCTTCTAAAAGAAAGTTACTATCCCCAAAGGGGGTAAGAGATGGGGAAAGAGACGCGACAACAGGATCACAAGAAGAAGTAGGACTGCCACTCAAAGGATGAATCGATTTTTTAACATTTAACACTTCGTGAAAATGTTCCTCGCATGTAGTGTCAATGATATCAATCTGATTGATTGACTCATCTCCATGCTTATGAGGATATTTCAAAGTGCTCTCAACATTCAAGATTAATTTTTCATATCGACTCTAAGAGTCAACTCTTCTCTGTGTACATCGACTAGAGCATAAGCCGTCTATAAAAATGGTCTCCCTAAGATAAGGAGAACACGAGGATCGACATCATATTCAATGACAACGAAATCAACAGGAAACATAAACTTACCCACTTGCATAAAGACATCCTCAGCTATACCAACCAGGTAAGCAACTGATCGATTAGCTTACTCTAAGGTCATACAAGTGGGTTTAAGTTCATGTAACATTAACTCTTTCCAAACAGATAGAGGCATTAAGTTGATGCTGGCACCTAGATCGGCTAGGGCCAAGCATTCCTCAAGCTCACTAAAATCACAAGGAATAAGAAATTTCCCAATGTCTCTAAGTTTCTTGGGTAACCTTTTAAGGAAGACCGCTGAGCAATTCTCATTAAGAGGAATATTAGTAAGGATATCTTTCAACATCTTAGCATATTTTGGAATTTGAGCTAACGCTTAAGCAAAACTGATATTAAAGTGCAGTTTCTTGAACATCTGTAAGAACTTATGAATTTGGATATCATATTTGTCTTGAAGCTTATCCTTATTCAACCTCGAAGGATAAGGAATAGGATGCTGGTGAGGATTTCGCTCAGGGATCTCATTCGATTTAGAAGCGGGAGCTACTTGGCTAACCGAAGATGAGACTCGTGTGGTACTTTCTGAACTTGAAATGTGCACCTGGTCCATAGTCGTCTCCGGGTCTCGTTCCACCTCCTTATAAGAAGAAGAATAATTATGTTGTGGAACTCAGGGTCTAGCCAAAGTAATACCACTCCGTGTGGTAATTACTTTAATATCTTCCCTAGGGTTAGGAATGGTGTTGCTAGGAAGTGTTGGGAATTCACTTTTACGTGACAACATTACAGAATTACCATAGTTTATTATAGTCACATACGCGAGGACTAGAATAGGAAACTATGTATAGTTTAGAGGCGTATGGGCTATATATACCCCTCTATGGCTTCCATAGAGGGGTTGAGTCATTTGGCATTGTTGAGTCATTTTGTATCCCTCATCCATTTTCCATCTAATAACAAGTCCATCTTCCACCTCACTACTTTCTCACACTAAAATGGCTATCATGTGGTTTGACACACCAAGACCACCGGATCATAGTTTTCGTGAATCTTTCAATTGGTATCAAGAGCCATGGTTCTATCTTGGTGGCTTTAATGATTTGTTGTATTATTTTGGTCTAGCTTATTTCGGTTTTTTAAGGCTTATTTATAATCGGATTAATTTTTCTTTCTTAGTTCCTTATGGTTTTTCAAAGTTCAAACTTTATTCGTTTGTGTTTTTCTCAAATCCTTGGGCTTTAAACAGTTTCTTTGAAACAATTATTTTCATTTTGGGCTTATAATGTTTTGTGGTGCTTGTGGTTAAAATCAGTGATTTTTTTTTCTTTCTTTCTACATTTGAAAAAAAGGGTCATTAGTTTTTTTTTCCATCAAGTAAGGGTGCGTTTTGGTTGGATAAGAAAAAGTCACCTCAAAAAATAACAACTGTTCTATCTGTTTATTTTTCGTGGCTTACTCATGGTGTAACTAGCTTATTTCTAAGCTTATTTAAAGTCGTCGTCTTGGCTTATTCCTGTGTAAAAGAGCTTATTGTGGTTGCTTATGTGGTCCACGTTTTGAACAAGTTAGGAGACATAATTCCCATAATTGTGGATCGTGGTTTTTGGTAGTTTCCATAGAAGACAAAAGAAAGGACGGTTGTATACGTTGAAGGACACCGAACGAGTCAATCTGTCTTCAAGAGCCGATCTAGTTTAAACCATCATTCACCGAACTAGCATTCACCGATCTAGTTTCTTTTGTTACAACCGAACGAGTTCATTTCAATAACAACCGATCTAGTTTCTTTTGTTACAACTGAACGAGTTCATTTCAACAACAATCGATCTAGTTTTTTGTTACAACCGAACGAGTCATCATTCAAGCTACAACTGATCGAGACTTTTATCAAAGAGCCGAACTAGTTATTCAATTCGTAGGAACCAAACGAGTATAGTATCTTCACGTTTTTATATAGTTTTCGGGTTTTTCGATTTCGAGTGTCGTTAATCTATGGGACTTAAGGCATACACCGTTGTGATCGTGTCGTCGTTTCGATCTTCGTGGTGTATTTACATGTAACCGACGATCACCGTAGCATTCCGCGAGACATGATTTAAATTTGTTTCATGTGTGGTGAATTTTCAATCGAAGAAGAAAAGGAAAACAGGAGGGATGTGTGTTTTGTTTTATATAATTCAAAATTATTTCGAAATTGGCAACTTTGGCCCCTGGATTTCATAACCAATTCACCATTCGTTCTTTATTGGTTTATTAACCCCTATATTTGAAACAGTTTCGCACCGTTGGTCCTTATTTTCATAATTTAACCTTTAACCCTTCCAAGTTAACCGGTTTTGCACCGTTTGTCCTCGTAAGCTCATTTTTCGCCAACAAAAGCTCACGTACTTCAAGTTCAACAACGATTTCACCAACAACATTTTTTATTCACGGTTTTTTCTTGATTTAGTAAAATCCCGTAAAAGTCATTTATTTTTACGGTTTAAGTCATAGAATTGTAAAATCCCGTGAACGTTAATTGATAACTAAAAACACAATAAACATGATGCATAACACTAAAAACGATCCGAATAAGATTCACTAAAACGTCAAAACGGCTAAAGATTTGGATTACGATGACAACTGATCACGAAGTTGAATCGGGTATCACTTATTTGAAATTGAAGTGCCATTTTTCGAAGGCGTGTACTTATTTTATCTTGAAGTCGGGGTTGGCTGGATGCATGATTTCAAGGATAACTTGCTCGAGCTTAATTTAAGTTAAAGACTTGGTTTATCTAGTTTCCAGCAGTCAAGGGGTGGATGGTTGAAGACCGGAGAAACAATCACTTAAAGGAATTACGATGTAGTACTCAGTGTGCACACGATAAACGTTGTGGAATGAACGCAAGAGGAGATGAAAGACCCTCATACTTTTGGTTGGAGGTATTGAGTACTTAGAGACTAGCGGACACAAAATATCTACAACCGTTCTTCAACATTAGCGCAAGCTTAACTACATAAGAACCGAAAATTTACCTTCATTTTCAAGTTATGGTAAATCTGGGTTTAAACTACATTAGTGGTTACTTCAAAAAGTCTACAAGACGGTTGGTTTTTTAAATGATAGCCAAGAGAGTTATGAGTAAGAGATTTGAATCAGCAATTGATTCTCCATCAGTCTTAGATCTTAGCTAATTATTCCTCACACAAGTATCTCAAAATAAAATTGCGCTTCCAAGGAGTTTTGAGACTTCGACATGTCTAAATCAGACAAGTGAAGGAAAGATACATCCTTGATCTTGCCTTACTTGTTCTTGAAAGCGTAAAATTTCCGCGTCTTTCTTGAATTTTTTTTAAAAGTAGCCATTCCGTTAAAGACAAATGTCCAAAACCGCATTAGAAAATCAGCGCTTTAAAAACATATGAGCCTTTTGGGTTCATTACTTCATACACATGGGGGAAGTTATATCATAAGAACTTATTTTAAGCATAATTGACTTTCCATGGGAAGCGGTGTGAGAAGAACTATTCAAAGCGTGAGAAGGATAACAGTTGCTGATCCAGATAATGCTATAATACCCCAAATGATCAATCACTAAGCTTCTTCTAAAGTAGCAGATAACATTTGAATGTGTGAAAATCTTACCAGTCCATTTGCACTTAAAATTATGTCTAAGCAGTAAGTACAAAAGCTTTGAAACTATTAACTCAAGAGTAGATTCTAATTTGGGGAAGCTTTAAAGCTTCTGTTCAAAGAATAAGTGGTCAGAATAAGGGGAAGCTGATTCATTGCTAGTTTGGAGGAAAGCTTATTAAAGCTTCTAAAATAAAGACTACGTGGCACGAATTATGGGGAAGCAAATTCAAAAGCTTCTCCTTAACCGAGTGAGTTTTACTAGTTTCGAGCCAATTACTGTAATTCTCCTACAAAGTACACAAAGAAGAATCACGATGAGTGCAGACTATTGAAGACAAACACCACATTAAATACGACCATCACATATGAATCTTAAGAAAGTTTCTTGTCTTAATCATAATATGTAACATGTTAGGAAATTAGTGTAAGTAATCTCTGTATATCGTCCCCGTGGGGGAAGATTGTTGAGAATGTCCTTTTAACGAGACTAACATTACAGATATACCATAGGTTTTAATCATTTACACATACGCGAGGATTAGAAATAGGCAAACTATGTATATTATTTTAGAGCTATGGCTATAGTAAATACCCCTCTATGGCTTCCATAGAGGGGTTGAGTCATTTGACATTGTTGAGTCATTTTGTATCCTTCATCCATTTTCCATCTAATAACAACTCCATCTTCCATCTCTCTACTTTCTCTCACTAAAATGGCTATCATGTGGTTTGACTCACCTAGACCACCGGATCATAGTTTTCGTGAATCTTTCAATATGGATTGGCTTATCGTGTCAGACAACTATATGTTATGCTTCTTTTGTCTAATGTTTTTCCCCTCCGCCCGTGGGGGTACATGTGCCGAAAATTTAATATAATGACGATGTGTTTAGACAAATGAACATTTATATTAATCTTGATACTACTCTATAATCATGGATTATAATATTTTTACCGTTTTTTCATTATGCCTTTTAAGTTTGACATGTAATTAAGACACCATGATATGGGTGTAATGGTTATGTATCTCTACCATGTTGGAGTTCTAAGTCATAATGTCGTTGGCTTCAGGTTGAAGATTACAAGGAGGTCAAGTCAAGGCTTATCAAACCCCTTTCGAAATTGTAGTTTACGGTAAATGACTTTACAATTTTCATGTGGGATAAACTTTGGAGCGAACAATAACGTTTATATACCATCACTTATGGTTATGTTAATATGCTTACCAAGCTATAAGCTATTTGTTTGTTAATGTACATAACATCCAATCTACCAATCTCCACTGTAAAGGTTCTTGAATTAAAGTTGCCATTTTATGTTTAAATTTACCCATTTAACTGTGAATCAATTGTCTTGCAACTCTCATTTAGAGTGCCTTTTTCAAAGTTAACATTTGGAGACCCACCATACAACTCTCTGTAGCAAATTCAATAGAAGAAACTTTGTGTTCTCTAATCGACCTAATACATGAATGAACTACATAGTCCACTTATTACTACTACTACATACAATGAAACTCGATTTTAACACCGTGTTCTACCATAAGTCTAGTTAAATTGTTGAGCTACAGAGTCATTAATTCACACTAATACAACTTTAGTGTATACTACGTGTTGAAAGTGACTCCTCACTCGACACTCAATGCGCTCCATGCATAGCGCGCTAGTGAATAGCGTCTCCAGTAAGCGCGCCCTCAAAGTTGAGCAATAACATAATCGTAGCACTGCAATCTATTTAAACTCTTAAAGATAAAGACAGATCAGATGAAACATTATTGGGCTTCAATACCTGGTATTGTCGAACAGCATATTCATGAGCAAGTACAATTGATCACAGCAACTATATGAATCGGAGAGAGTCTGCTATATTGGCAACGCTTATTTACTCAGCTCTACTCTAACTTGGATACAGCATTAGTAGCATGATGTAGAAGATGCGTCACTTGAGCCTTGTATAAGTGCTATTGGTATTTCTACAGAGCTAAGTGCTTAGATCAACTCAACGATCATTGCTCTACGTTACTTTATTTCTCAATAATCTGAGATCTAATCCAGTTCAGCATCTCTGCATTTCTTATTCAGCTTATGATCACGTATGCGCCTGATTCATTCTACATAGCTTGTAACCCTTATGGAACGGTCTGGAGATCCGTCTCATGCTTGTCATCCATTTTAATGCTTATTAAACGTGTGTGCCCGTGTTGTTTATCTCCTATCTTTGATATTCTTTGACTTATCTGTCGAGTGCAATTTACTATATATATAAGTTTTGGTAGGTACACGTGACGAGGGGTATGATTGGTGTAAGTGGGGTGGGTTGGATGGGGGGGGGTGGGGCAGGTGGTTGGGATTGGAGGTGAGGGTGGTGGTGGGGGGGGTAGTGGGGGGGTGGGTGGGGGGGGATGTGTGGTGTGGTTGGTGATTGTGGATGAGCATGGTGGTCAGGGGGGGGTGTGTGTGGGGGGGGGATGGGGGGGGTGGGAGGGAGTGGGGTGGGGGAATATGGGGGGGGGAGGTGGTGGGATGGGCGAGGGAGGGAGCGACGGAGTGAGGGGGGGTGGGGGGGGGGTGGGTGGAGGAAAAAGTTTCTATGTAGTACTACTTTAGATCTTAGGTTTTCCATTAAAGTTGTATTGATTGAATAAAGGATGGGAAAACCAAAAAGGAATAGAAAGGCTGTGTAGTGTAGTAATTGAGTGATTATTTTGCTGATTGAAATATGTCAGTACAGGTGTTATTAAGGTTAAAGATTGAGAAGTCTTGAGTATCATAGTCAAGGATCTTTATCTACATTAACAGAGCTCAGCTTCATTAAGCAAGTTAAATGCGAGTTTTTGATCATGACTTCTATTCTAGTGAGTCTGTTTTGAGAGCATTATACTTCGACACCATACAGTACTAACTCACTATCATAGTTACGTCACTAGTCTTGAGTAATGGCCTCTGTACTGCGTTTGATTACAAATGCTCATTATAGTTTTTAAGCTAATTTGCAGCTAATCTCGTTGATTCGCCCACATGAGTAAGTATCTGTTAATTCTGATCGATAGATATATCTTACTAGATCAGCTTTAGTTAATGAACCACAAATAACGTCGTACAATATGCTTACTAAATTAGGTTTTAATAGGTGAGATCCGAACGACTTTACATTACACTTTGAGCTTGTAAGGATGTGTCACGGCAGAGGAGAGTGAGCGAGTAGTAACTAAGCTGGCAACGGAATGTCTAGTCCTACACATTATAGGACTGCTAATACATTCATAGTCCAGATTCGGTGCACTCAGAGTGAGTGCACACGAGAGTTGTTAAGTTCTCTGCAGAATTCCATTGCCTAAGTTGCTAGATTAATAACTATCTGTTACATCAAGTCGCACTAGAGCGATAGGTCTTCGTAATCTTGACCGTTGGGCTGTCACATGAACAACTCGCACGCTTGAGGTGCGGTTAGAGCAGGTGTTAGTCAAAGAGCACTATAGGAGTGCATTTCCCTCTCATACCTTGTCTATCATGACACTGGGTAGCATTAAACTATATGTAGTTCAAAGTTTGTCATTAAGAAATGTTGTAATGATACCACGACATCGACAGTATGATCTACTACATCTCATACGAGTGATTCATACCAAGTTTGCAATTATTTTTACATATTGCGCTCAAGACTCTAAGTTTTGTGACTATCTATCAAATTTAAACATACGCAGTAAAACTATCAGTTAGCTTTGAGTCCTTTCGTTAGCGAGATAATCAACGCAGCTGTTAGTCTGCATTTCAAGTCCATCATTCTATAGGATATTGGATTTTAAGTCGACGGTCTGACACCGTTAAATAGTGCTATATATCAATTTCACTAATCTGAATTTGCGATCGACGCTAGTTAATGCGTCCAAGCCTATGACTAGAGTCTTGCGTAACGCCTCTCAGTTACAGTTTAGATGTCAAAGTCTTGATCTATAACACGACTCATCTTGCCCGCACACATCTGGAACTCTATACAGCCGTATGTGCTATATCGATAACAATTTTATCTCAAAGTGAGTGCACGCTGCGTAGGTAGACTATTTGGGAGCTCTCTCAAAGTCTCTTCAGAGTAACTAGAGCTTCACTATTAGGGCATCCTTTGAGGTATGTTATTTGTAGTAAGCTCATATTAACTATATCTAAGTAAGTATCAAAGAACTAACATTTTTAGGAGCATAAAATAGCTATTAGGTTAGAATTAGAGTATCTATTTTGTAGCTTATTAAGTCCTTGTAGCTTTATTCTAGCTTTTTTTGTCGATTAAACGCGTTCAAACTAAGCGACTCTGAGCATTGTATAAATGTCTGCTCGCCATCGGTAGGCTGTCTTCTCTATACTGGTGCGCGGACTAGTGAGGATGTCGTGACTTAACTTTTCTTGTAGCTCTCCAGTTTGAACTACTTTCACAATCCAGAGAACTCTGTAACTCAGCATATTCACTTAGAATCAGCTCTCTAGAGCAGTTGAGATGCTTTAGAATAGGAAAGAGAGGGCCCTCATATGTCACTCAAACTATACCTAGTGTGTTGACATTACTTTCTGTTGTCAAAAATTAACTCCTCAATCGTGCTGCATGTCTGAAGCTTATTGAGTCTATTCGTCTTTGACATACACTAATTGACTAGTAATTTCCCTGTCGCTCTAGAGCTATATTCTCTGCTCACTCACTCGTGCTCTATATATCCAGCTGGGATAGATCTAGTTTATTTGTGTCGGCACCTAACAAGGGCATACTGGATAGCTCTCATCATGCGTATTACAGGAATTTCAGATCTTAGCATATTCTATAACGACTAGTATATATGTTTAGATAAAAAGCAAAAAATAAAAAAATATGTGTAAGAGTTGTTCTGTCTTAAAGCTGTGTTACAACACACTCATAGTGCTTTTCAGTAAAAAGTTTCTTTTATTAAAAGTGCTTACTTTTAGCTTTTCTAAAACTTTGCTTTTATAAGTTTTCAAAAATAAAAAAAGGGGGAAGGTGGAAATCGGGGGTGAGCAAGGCTCGAACCCCCGACCTCAACACCCTCAACCCTTATAAACGTCTCACACAACACCTCACTACCATAGTGCCCTGGGGTCTTTTTCGTTAAAGGTTTACTAAATCTAATACTTATATACATTTTAACCTATTTAGCTTATAAGCTGTTTTAAGCTTTACACTGCTTCTCGATAATTTGGTAAATCAAGCTTATTTTTCCTAGTTCTATTTAGTTTCTAGCTATTTCTGTATTTTTAGAATTTTATAATTAGTTTTAGTATTTTAAACATTTATTTTTATTAAAAACTTAAAAAATCATAAAAAATAGAAAAATAATCAAAAAAATATAATTCCTTTTTAGAAAGATTTCTTTTATCGTAAAGTTTCTAGGAAAATTAGTTTTGCTTTCGTAGGGTTTAATTTGCAAAATTTCATTTTTTAAAGAACGAGATTCGTTCCCGTTACATTTTTCGTGTTTTTAAGCTCATTTCAACTCCGTTTTTGTTCTAGTTTTCTTTAAACTTACTTTTTAGTCAATTAGAGTCTATTTAAAAAGAAAAATTCATTTAGGTTTAATTTTGGAAATTTAGGGTTTTTAATTACCATTTAGGGTTCCCGTTTTGCGTTTTTAGTTAAAGTTTAATTTCCCTTTGTTTGTTTTCGTGCTTAATTGTTATCATATATTTTTTGAAACCCGGTGGAAGACCGGGTTGACCCGCTGGAAGACCAGGTTGACCCGGTGGTCGAACCGTTGACCGAGTACCCGGTGACTTGACCGGGTCGAATAGAGACCCGGTTTCCAAAAAACATTGATTAGTTTCCTAAGATAAATTAAGTTTTTTGACTTTTTCACTTTTAAAGAATTGAGCCGAAATGATTTATATATTAGTATAGATTAAGAGTCGATAAAGGTTTGGGCTGAGCCCAATTTTGTGAAAAAGCCCACATATACATCAAATCTGAACTTCAACTCTGTTTAGCATCTCATAAGAGCATTGAGTATCCTATGGTGTCATCATCTCGTGTTATGGGAAAAGTGTTGCCACATCAGCGTTTTTTTCCATAACACCAGAATACCTCATAATACCAAAAACATCACTCCCTCCATAACACCACATTTCTGGTGCCATCAAGTACCCCAACTTTTAGCATTTTCCCATAACACGAAAAAAATACTTGAAAACGCGACTCACGGTGTGGGTCTTGTGCCATCACATGGCGTTTTCCGGGACCATTTGGTGTGGTGGTGGTGGCTCAACACTCGAAAATGCGAGGTGCGGTGTGGGACTCGTGCCATCAAGTGGCGTTTTCGGGGATGGCTCAAGCCATGACATATGATACCCTATGCTCTAAGAGCATTAAGTTTAGTGTGTAAATCATCTCTATGTATGTTTATTAATATTTTGTACTAAAACACCTTCGGTACAGCGATATATAAGTTATATAAGAGGTTGTGAGTTAAAATATCGCTTATATATGTGATAAGATGGTTCAGGTGTGTATAGATTTAGGGTGCGTTTGGTTTGTTAGTGGGTTAGAATAGGAATTGGATTTGGATTTGGTATGAAAGAAACAAGGAAAGAGAAGATTATTTGATATTTAAAAAAATTAAGTATTTTATGTGTAAATTAAAATTAAATACGTTTTTTAAAATTAAAAAAATATGTAAGATAAAAAAAGACAAAAAACATGTGGTTTAGACATCATTTTATGCTTTTAACAACATCGTTACTCGCCAAATCACATTTGAATGAGTTTATCTGAAACATGATATTAACGATGAGAATCAACAAATCAAAATCCATTTTCATGTTGCAGTAAATAACATTTTCCATTCGCGTATAGGTAGCACTAGTGATATGGCTGCGACAAGAATACAAATGAGATTCCATAACAGCAAAGGAAAGGGAAAGAAATACTGTTGCGGTTTTGGTGAAGATATCGGATGTTTTGAAACGCTAGATCAGTGTAAGAAAGAATGTAAGAAAGATTGCTTCGTTATTGGTGCTTGACGATATATTAACAATAAAATAAAAGAAGTTATTGTGAAATAAAATGCTGGTCGTCTCTTCGTGATTTATGATCTTTATAGCAATCTTGATTCTCCAATGAACCCACATCCTTGGTTATTAGAATGAAGAGTTAATTGCATTTTTGGTCCCTATGGTATGGCCAAATTGCAGGTTTGGGACCTTAACTTTTGAAATTGCAATGATGGTTTTACGTTTTTTTTACGTATTTTGCGTTTTTTTAACGTTTTTACGTTTTTTACGATTTTTACGTTTCTTACGTTTTTTTACGTTTTATACGTTTTTTTTACGCTTTTTACGCTTTATTACGTTTTTTACATTTGTTATGTTTTTATACGTTTTTTACGCTTTTTACGTTTTATTACGTTTTTTACATTTGTTATGTTTTTATACGTTTTTTACGTATTTGTACGTTTTTTTTTACTTTTTTCACATTTTTTACGTTTTTCTACGTTTTTTACGTTTTTTACGTTTTTTTTACGTTTTCTACGTTTTTATACGTTTTTGTACGTTTTCGTCCGCTTTCGCACGTTTTCGTCCGTTTTCTCGCGTTTTCGTCCGTTTTAGATGTTCTCGCACGGTTTGTTACGTTTTCGCACGTTTTCGTCTGTTTTCGCACATTTTCATACGTTTTCGCATGTTTTCGTCTGTCTTCACATTTTTTTTCTGTTTTCGTCCGCTTTCGCACGTTTTCTTACGTTTTCATACGTTTTCGCACGCTTTCGCCCGCATTCGCGCGTTTTCGTCGGCTTTCGCGCGTTTACGTCGGCTTTCGCGCATTTACGCCAGCTTTCGCGCATTTACGTCGGCTTTCGCGTGTTCCGTCAACTTTTGCGCCTTTTCCCGCTTTCGCGCGCTTTCCTGTTTTTGTGCGCTTTCATACGTTTTTGTGTGTTTTCACAAGTATTACTATTAGAGAATCATTATTAGTGTGTTTTACTGATTAATTTTTTTATACATTTTGATACTGTGATGATTGTTGTGATAATATGAGAGATTAGAGTTAGGTTCAACCGAACACAAGAGATATTCTACATATGAGTAATATCACATGTGATAAAGCAATATAATGTAACACTAATTATGGTATTCAACGTATAAGTAATATCACAAGTGATAAAGTAATAAAAGAACCAAAAGTATACATCATTCATGTCCCTTAACCATTAAACCCTATACCAAGAACCCTAAACCCTAACCACTAGGTTTAATATCACAAGTGATATATACATAAACTTTAAAATATATACCAAAAACATTAAACCCTATCTATTAAACCCTATACCCAAAACCCTAATCCCTAACCACTACGTATAATATCACAAGTGATATATACATAAACTTTAAAATCAATACCAAAAACTCTAAACCTCTAACCACTAAACTCTATACCAAAAACCCTAAACCCCCAAACCCCCAACCACTAAGTATAATATCACAAGTAATGTATACATAAACTTTAAAACCTATACCAAATACCCTAAACGCCTAACCGCTAAATCATATACCAAAAACCTTAAACCTATAACCACTAAACCTTATACCAAAAACCCCTAAACCCCAACCACTATGTATAATATCACAAGTGATATATTTATAAACTATAATACCTATACCAAAAACCCTAAACTTCTAACCACTAAACCTTATACCAAAAACCTAAACCCTATACCAAAAACCCTAAACACCTAACCACTAAACCCTATACAAAAACCATAAACCCCTCTCCCTAACCACTAATCCCTATACCAAAAACCTAAAACCCCTAACCACTAAACCCTATACCAAAAACCCTAAATCCCTAACCACTAAGTATAATATCACAAGTGATATATACATATATTTTAAAATCTATACCAAAAACCCTAAACCCCTAACCACAACCCTATACCAAAAACCTAAACCTCAAACCACTATGTGTAATATCACAAGTGATATATACATAAACTTTAAAATCTATACCCTAAACCCTAACCCCCTAACCACTAACCACTAATACCAAAACCCCTAAACCCCTAACCACTAAACCCAATGCCAATAACCCTAAACCCCCCTCCCCAACCACTAATCCTTATACCAAAAACCCTAAACCCTTAACCACTAAACCCTATACGAAAAACCCTAAACCCCTAACTGTTTATAGAAATAATGTCTAAAAACATTATTAATATTTTTCACATCTTTATGTTTTGATAATCATAAAATATAAAAACGTTCAATGTAAAATTAAACGTAAACAAGTAATTAGTAGTAAATTTTCATTTTGAAAATTATATCACTTAAAGGTATGAATAAATAAATGCTTAATGCATTTTATGATCAAAGAAATTTTTTATTCAACCTCTCACTTTTATAAAATGTTGTAAACATTTTTATTAACATTATAAAATATTTTCTACAATTAAAAAAATGTTTTATTTGAAATAAACATTTTAAAATTCAAATTTTCGGACCTAAAACGACTAGAAAGTTCTAGAAAATTCCCTCTATACAAAAAGACAAACTGGGGAGCGCCTAGTCTAGGGCGGCCCCCTTAAACACACAGGTGGCCCCTTATCTTTAAGGGAACCGCCTATAAGGCTCCTCTAGAATGTTCTATAAATACTGGACTTTTCCCCACTATTTTCTCACCATTTGCACTCATTCTTTTTGATCAAAAATAGCTCACACATCTCATTAAAATCTTTTGATCATTTAATCATAAAGCTTTGTTTCTAAGTGATCCAAGCTCAAATCCTCAAGTGGCAAAAGAAGAATACTTCCTACCATCAAGTGAAGAAGTATTACACCTTTGTGTGTTGTTGCAATCTTATTGCATCCATATCATAACTTGTAAATTATTTGTAAATCTTGTAAAGTTGTGTAGTTGCTAGATCTAGGTGATTGTTGTAAGTATAGTTGGATCTTGGTGATCTTTCCTAGTAGTGTTAGTTAGGTGTGATTATAGTAGTGGCTTGGTGAAGTAGTGGTGTGAAGAAAACTAAGGTGTGAAGAAGTTGTGTAGTCGTGATCAAGTCGTGAAGCAAAGTTGTGTAGTGAAGTTGTGAAGTTGTGGTAGATTGGTTCTAGCTAAGATTAGAACTCGACATCTAGCTTAGTGTC
>BQNB010043166.1:7762-45665 GCA_026074375.1 Tanacetum coccineum | reverse complement strand
GAACAAATAAACAGTCAGAAGCAAAACTATGAAGCGTGAAACAAATGACATATATGCTAAAAGCAACACCCATCCTCTCTGTTCCTGTGTTCAAACTAAGGATAAATATCCTCATCCAAAGTATAATTACAGCTTAGCTTAACCTAGCAAAGGAATAGCTCCAGAAACTTTCAAAACAGAGAGCGGTGGGCAACAAAGGTGGCATAGTCATCAGCACTAAACTAAGTAGCTGCAGGGGTTGGATCCTTCTTGACATTTTTAGCCATGTGTCACGGAAAGGAAATAGGGCACGCAAAGTCATTAACCCCGAAAAAATGTCCGTTCCAATATTTAAGGCAATCAAGGGGCTTTGAGTAACATACGGGAGCATTATCAGAACGTTTACTAAATGACATCCGCCCGTTCTTTTAAGAAATTATATAAAAGCACCGGAACAACCCAACGGTTGGAACAATAATATAAACACAACACAGAATCTCAAAATGTAAAACTTTGGCTGCCCTGATAACGAAAAGTTGGGATATGTTTATATGAAAATGTCTAAGAACATCAACGAGAAAGGTAGACAAGGGCGACCGAAAGTTGGCATAATCAAAGAATCTAGTGTACAACCCAATTTTCCTAGTGGGCCTCTGATGCATAGTCATACCAGGATGAGGCAACTCTGGATGAACTTCTTCAGGTATATAATATTTATGACAGAAGACGTCAAGTGCCCTCTGAGTAAGCACATATTTAATATCTGTAATACTACTCATAATGGAAGGAAATACAAAGATCAAAACCTAACCTGATGAGTTTCGAAGAAAGTGGTGCAGAACACGAAAAACAGTGGAAAAGCTTGGAAAGTATTCAACAATGGTAGAAGAGAGAAAAAGAAAACAATGAAAACTAAATCGGGTATTTATACCCGTGGTATATTTGATTTAATGTAACCTCAGATAATTACACGTGGCCATGACCTCTTAATCAACGACTAAGATTAAAGGTAAATGATAATGATGACAGCTAGGCAAGTGGAGCGTACAGTCAAATCAATCAGAAGATGAAAGGTTAAGAAAGGTCCACGTCTCCTAAAGTCTCACTGACAAGCTTCTTGATCACACCTTTAAAATATATATAAATAAATATATAATACTTATAAATATATAAATATAAGGGTAAGAATCAAAAATCGCTCAATGTAGTAAACCGGAAGTATGATTCCCGGGTCGTTATCCCCAACGAGGAATGCAATTGAAAGTCGAGAGATGTTTTGAGAATCGATGCTTGGATGGAACAAGATTATGATTGGTTATCTAAAACTACGGGAAAATTAAGGTAAAAACTTAAAAACAATTAAGGTAAGACAATTTTAACTAAAAACGCAAAACGGGAATCCTAAACGGGACCTAAAAACCCTAAATTATCAAAATTAAGTCCTAAAATAATCTTTTTGTTTTTTATAAGTCTTAATTGGCTAAAAAGCTAGAACAAAGAAAACTAGACCAAAAACAAAGGTGACTAGGGCTTAAAAATACTAAAAACGTGAACGGAATTCAATCCCGTTCTTTAAAAAATCAAATTTTGCAATTTTAACCCTACGAGAGCAACTCTAATTTTCCTAGGTCCTAAATGTTAAAAGAAAATTTTATAAAAAATTATATTTTTTTGACTTTTTTATGAATTAAAAACGATTTTAATGAAATAAAATATTTAAAAATACTAAACTATTTAATAAAAATCTAAAAAAATTAGAAAAAGTAGCTTGAATAATGAGGAATCTAATAAAAATAAGCTGGTGAAAACATACAATGCATTTTTCATGTATTTTTGGTCATTTAAGCTTGTTTTAATAAGGAAAAATGATATGTGAATAAACACATATTAATCCACTCAAATTCATAACATGGAGGAACTCAAAATTCAAAGACCATAAAAAAGTTGATGAAATGACTAAACGCACATTATTACATTCTTAGATAGAAGTGGGAAACAATGAAGGGATAATGGATGAAGTCATATCAAGCGACGATGATAGAGGTCATACTAATTCATCTATGATCACAAAACCTGAGTTAAAAATTGGTGATGAATTCTTAAAAATATTGCATGACAACTCTTTCAATGGTATGGACGGAAGTGACGTTACTGACCACATTGCAAAAGTGCTTGAAATAACCGAATGGATCAAGATTCCTAATGTGGATAAGGATGAACTTCGATTACACGTGTTCTCGAAATCACTTAGTGAAGATGCTGAGAAATGGTGGAACAGTGAAGGAACAACTACTACTTGAAAGGAATTGGGCGATAAATTCTTCCATAAATATTACCCATTGTCCTATACCTACAAAAGCAAAATTCCAGATGACTTGGACCACTGAACGGATTAATTTGAATTTCTATATTGGTTGGCATCAAAATTTGACAACTATTGGGAACTAGACAAGAACATCAAAAGCGGACTATGGAAGTTTTATGTGAATGGACGAACTAAAGAAACGATTGACGACCTCGTCAAATACAACGAACCATGCGAGGAAAACAGCAAAAAGACATGCTCAGATTTATTTTTCAAACCTTACTTGGATGCTCAAGATGGAAAGACATTTACGAAATTATAGATAGAGGTTATTCTTCGATGCCAATTCCTGCTCATCATGACATCAGCAACCCAGACGAGCTGTGCCAAACTAAAGAATTCACTGTCGTACGATATTCGATAGGATCTTATGAAGAATTCATCACTGTGGGTCCAAGCAAAATTTACTATTGTGGAAAAAACCATTGGCAGCATGTCTTGCATCTATCACGAACTCTTTAATAAAAAAGATCGCGGATGGACCATAACACGCACCAAATGATTGAAGAGAAGAAAAAAGGTCCAACTTAAAGAGCAACTAAAATAAAAGTGCTTCCCGGGAGACAACCCAGTGGTTTTTAAATTGTTTGTCGCATTTTTAATTGTTTGCACGAGTCTGTCTTCCCAAACACTCCATACGGCGTATCAAACCCCTCTAGATACGGCATATGGATGTGTCTGGACGTTATCAGTCTGTAATTTAATTTCTAGTACTTGGAAAAATTTTAATTATTTTTACAGGAACCATACGGCGTATCCTTGGGTTTGGGATACGATGTATTGACCTCCTGTACGGTGTGTTTACTTATTTTCCTGCATTGTAACCATTGTATAACCGAGATAGGAATTGCACTTTTGTCTTCTAAACTTTTACGCAGGACCTTGCTGTAAGAAAATCGACGATATGGTATACTCTGAAAAAGATGTGTGTTGAACTCATATGAGCATTTTGACGCCTTGTCAACACACTTTTGCTCAAGAACTCAAGATGGAGAATCATCCCGAGCAACATATCAGGGGAGTTCCTCGTTCTAATTCTATTTCTTATTATCTTTAATTGTTTTATCTATACAACAAGGACGTTGTATAATTTAAGTGGTGGGTGGAGAATTAGAACGCCTACTTGTCCTTTCTTTTACAAATAATATGCTATATGCTTAAATTATTCAAAATTAAAAAAAAAATTAGCATAACTTTTTGTAAAAATTATTAGTTACATGACCTCGTGCACTATAACCCTTAATACCAAATTGTGAGAATTAAGCCTATTCCATTTCCAAACGTTTACTAAAAAATCCACAAAAATTATGAGTGTGTCGGTGATGTAGTGAACTTTAGAACTTGGCTTGGTATATCACTCGAGACCACAACGATGAGTACTATGGACTTAGATGGAGAAACATTTTTAACTGGTAAATTTCTAGGAATACACCAAAAAGCCTAAATGTTGTAAAATTAACTAACTGCACTGGTTAGTTAAAACCCTGTGTAACCCTTTACTTATTCTCACTATAAGAGTAAGATCCTCTAGAAAAACCTGTTGAGCCATTCTTGTCTTTTTCACACCATATGTCTATTTCGTTACACCTTTACACCTTAGCATACCCTGTAGATTAAGCCTACTTAATCAAAGTTGCTAGTTGCTTTTGTGTAAAGTTTTGTATTTCCTGTGTCAAAGTGAAATTTTCTATCTCCGGTTAGGTCGAGAAATTGCACAATGCAATGAAAAAATATGTAGCTCGTATATTTTGCTACTTGCGCGATTATATATTATGTCCAAAGATGAAGTGTTAAAGGAAAACCTATCCGAATGAATTATGATTGTGAAAACGGTGAAATTGCACCGAGATTTATGTTATGAAAAAATGGAAAAATAGAAAATGCATCAAAAAAAGAGAAGGATGATTGATAGTCGGTTCACTAAACTTAAACCGATGAAATACTTGGAAGGATCGATTATTCGTTGATATGTGGATAAAAATCAACGATGTATAGTTTTGTAAAAAGTGGTCGATATTACCACTTTTGTAAAAGTATGTAACTTTGAGATGTTCTGGAAGTTGACCGTTATGGGAACACCAACTTAGGTTGCCTTTGTTATTTCTATGATCGAGGCGTTTGTATATATTTTGAGTCTTTATCATAGAACGGTTGGGAAAAGTTACTAGCAACTACCTTATTTGTTCAAGCTTAATCTATTTGTTTTGTGAATTTTATTTAACAACATTTTGCTTCCCTTTCCTAGCAGTTAACCTTAGGTTTTACTCGAACGAGGTTGAGGTCGAGTCATGCATGTTTATTCTGTCGTTACGGCCATGTATGCGTGATTCAGCCACCTTGTTGGTTTATCACTTTTGGTGAAAACTAGAAGATCCCTACCCTATATCATTCTTCATCCTAACCCTTGGTTAAACTCGAATGAGGATGTGATCGAACACACATGTCTATTCCGTCGTTAAGGCCGTGTATGTGTGCTTTAGTTGCCTTGTTGGTGTGGTACTATCAGTGAAAGACTGTTAGAATGATCAACCGTTAGCCTTAAACCTAATTTACCTTTTGACTTGTTTCTCCTTAGCTCTAGTGGTGGAGATGTGTATCTTTGCCAAGCATATGATATGAAGCTAATCACGACTGAGCAATTGAGCGTACCAATTAAATGTTACAACCTAGATTAATTGAGTGATCTGAGTGTTTTCATTTCCATATTTTGTGAGGTGCTTGGTCTTGTACAGGTGATTAAAACGAAAGAAGTGCTTAAACGGAAAATTCCTTGACTTCGGTTGGGATACATTTTCAATATAATTTAGAGTCTACTTGAGGACAAGTAGGATTCAAGTAGGGGATATTTGATGACATCAAATAATGTTACATTTATACCATCATTTATCCCGAATAAGCTACCCACTTTTATATAATTATTGCAAGAATTTATACTTAATTGCTTAAAAGTGTTATTTGCAGTAATTACGGAGTGATTTGTGAAGACTTGCTAAAAGGCGCATATTTTGGAGCCAAAATGATGATATTTAAAGATTGCTTATTTCTGACCAATACACCGTATCCAGAAAAGAGACACGGCATATCAGCGTCAACTCTTCACAAGAAAATGCGCAAGACCAATTCCTAATACGGCGTATCCAACTTCTACTATACGCCGTATCCAGCTGGATAGACATTCAAAGATACGGAGATAATTATATTTTGGGAATGAATATTTGATTGATTATAAACTTAGCGCTCACTCCAAGGAAAATACCCCAATACGCCGTATTGGCCTAGCTCAATACGGCGTATCCAGTCTTTTTCAGACACTATAAATAGAAGACTCAAAAATGATTTTTCAATGTGCAAAATCATATTCTTCATACCATACACATAAAAGACAATTTTTTGAAGAAAAGAAGAGCAACCAAAGGTCAAGCATCGATCACAATTCCATAGAAGACATCGTGTAATAACTATACTCTTGTAATCATTTAATTTTTGGTATCGTTCGAAAAAACGTTTAGTTTACCTTGGTTATTTGATCATGCTTGTATAATTACAATGGTTATGGGTATTAGCCATCTTAATGAAGATTTAATGTTTTGTTTGATTTGTTTTAAAATTGATTTCTTAATTTATCGTTGAAAGTTTAATTATGTTTATCACATGATACTTGTCTACGTGTTTGAATATGCGACCTATCATTCAACTGGGTCTAGTTGCGCCTAACAAGTAAACTAGATACTGGGATAGCTCTCCATATCGTGTTTTATATTACTAGACCAGTAGGATCACAAATAATGTTCTATCTTTGTCTGTAAATTATGAGCTTAGTTGGACCGACAGGTGACCCATAATGTTTCAACAAGTATGTTCTTAATTAATTGATAAGGACTTGAACAGTGAACTACTAGTATATAAAATACCGTCAAACAATAAGTGAGTAAAGTCCCGATGGGCTAGGGTTTAACAAGATCATCATTGCTTTAATCTCTAGATAGATTATAATTAAACTAAAAGGATGCTTTATGTGGATACGTTAATTGTGACAGGATTCAACATGTCTATGTCTTAGGATGATGTCCTGCCTAAGTCTTAGGAATGATATGCCGCTTCGAGATAAGAAATCATTGCACTAAATAAACAAACCAACGTTTAATCGGATTTAATATGCTCTAATACGGTTTTCTATCATTTGGCTTGTACCGCTCTTTTATCTTCTGATTGTTTTCTTGCATGTTTATTGTGTTTAGAATTGATTATTGTCACCATAAAACTTATGCCAGTCTCTCAGGCTGAAAACCCCCCATTACCATTAGAAATGTATATAACATAGGTTTAACAAGTAATTAGAATTACCTTAATTAGAGTAATTAAAATACTGGTATAATATAAGGTTAACAACCTCACTCTTAGTGTTCGACACCCTACTTACCACGAAACTCCACCCGATCGGGTACACTGCCCATTAAAGTGTTGTTTTATGATAAGTCGGCTAAATATAAATTTAAAACTTGGTAATCAATAAATTGACCCTACACGATAGCACATCAATGTTATTAGCCTTTGATTTGGCCAGGAGTTTTCTATCCTTTGGAAAGTGATAGGTTGATGATGCGAAGACCTTTGGTTTTTGTGAAAACTTCTTCTTTCGGAAGAACGATTGTTTTGAAAGTAGGGTCTTCGATCATATTAGTTTGAAGGTCTCATATGTGGTG
This sequence comes from Tanacetum coccineum, assembly GCA_026074375.1. Lineage (NCBI taxonomy): Eukaryota > Viridiplantae > Streptophyta > Magnoliopsida > Asterales > Asteraceae > Tanacetum > Tanacetum coccineum. The sequence continues at coordinate 38,618 of BQNB010043166.1, read as the reverse complement.
TAGGTAAAAGAGGTCTAAGGTTAACTTGAGGTTGTGTGTATCCAAGTCCATTATGTGAGCCCGAGTGATATGTTGTTTCCACTCTTGTAATGGGTGTTTGGGAACCTTGAGTGTTCGTAAAGTGAGTTTAAGGTACTATGTGTTTAACAAATCCTTTTGAAGAGTTTCTTATTTACCTCTCTTTTACAAACACTATTGGTTTGTTTAGACTTACGGAAGTGGTTTTATCATTCTTAGAAAATCCAAGACCTTCCTTATCTTGGGACAGTTTTTGACGACTTAGCATGTCGTCCAAAACAATGCTACTTTCTTTGAATTTTGAAAAATTCAATGCTTCATCTTGAAGTTAATTGCATTTTAAAGAGTCAACCTCTTTGATGCATACATCACATACTTTGTAAGGTTCAACCACCTCTTTATCATATGCAAGTTTCTTTACTTCAATTTGAAGATCATTGATTTTGCTTAAATGTTTTGAATTCTCTTTTTCAAGAGATCATTTTTCATTTAAAAGTTTTTCAAATGTTTTAGAAAAATCTTTGTTAAACTTTAGGAGTTACTCATTCTCCTTTTGCAAATCAATAATGTTAAAATCAATATTAGAACTAGATGGTTTGGATACTACCTCTTATGAGTCGATCGCCATGAGACATGTTGCGTCGTTTTGATGTTCGTCGCCGTCTTCACTATCGCTCCATGCTCCTCCCATAAAAGTCTTGTTCTCCTTCGGCTTTCTACACTCACTAGCAAAGTGGCATTCTATTCCGTAATTATAGCATGCTCCCTTTTTCTTTAAGCTTTCACCACCTTTGTCCTCGAAGCTATTACCGCGGCCTTTACCAAACTGATTTCTGCCATTACCAAATCGACTTCCGCATCCGAACCGATTACCCTTGCGGAAGTTCCTAGCCAATAAATTAAATGCCTCGGCTTTTTCTTTATCAATGTCTCCGTCACTTCCTCCTTGACTATCGCTATCATCACTAGTTTGCTCCCTAGTGACTTTAGCTTTAAGAGTTAAAGACTTGACCTTTTCCTTGGTGGTTTTAGAAGCTACGCCATCGTTATCCAAAACTATTTTATATACCATAAGGTTACCAATTAGCTCATCAAGAGGGAGAGTGGCCAAGTATTTGGCTTCTTCAATGCCATCACCTTGGCTATCCATTTCAATAGAAGAGCATGAAGAAACATTCTTACCTGATTCTTGCTAGAGTAGTCCAAATCGTGTGAAACCGCTATCGGTAGTTTCTTCATTAGAGATTGAAAACTTCTTGTATTATTGGGTGAGAAGATCATTCTTGCAATTCTTAACTTGAGAATTGCCTTGATGGGTGATGATGAGTGTATGCCAAACCTCATTGGCAGTTTTATACATGAAGACTCGCTTATACTCTTTACGCGGTAGGGCGTTGTAAAGAGTCATCTTGGCTTCATTGTTCTTGCCAAGTTGCTTCTTTTGTTCATCCTTGAGAATATCGTACGACGTATCCTTCATTAACTTTGTTTCTTCATCTTTTCAAACTTTCTTTGAAGTAGGAAATACGCCGTTTTTTTACTGGACTTGCCCATAAGGTCAATGTTTTGACTTGACGTAAGTCTCAAAGCAGGCTGTTCCAAAAGCAAAAGCCATTTGGTTCCAGCGCAAAGGCGGTCTTTGCATAGAATAAACCCCCTCGATGTAGTTCTCTTGAGCTCATGAATCTGTACTTAACTTTTTCCAAAAATTGAAATTAGGATTTCAAATTTTTGAAAAAAGAGTTTTCACTTTTTAAACGACTTACTCGAGGAAGGTTTTGACGCTTGAGAAATCTTGAGTTAGAGGAAGCTGCTCTATGATTGATTTACCCAATTGTAGAACCATAGAAGAGGCTTATAATACGGTTTTCTTGACTTCTTCGAAGTTTTTAAAACTTTCCGAAGTTTATAAAAAACTTCAGTCTGCAAAGAGCCGAGTGGTTGTACTAATCTACTTTGCAATTAGAAACAAATTAAGTAGATTAGAGAGAAGAAGAGACCACGATAATATACTGGTTCGGGAAAATGGGGGGTTTAGTCTTCGGATCAGTCCTAGTTTCGAAATCCATGACACCGATTACTATTCCTAGTATAATCCCTTATGGTGGACTACAAACCATATTACAATTTAACACTCCAAACCCGACTTTCAACGCAATTGCTCCGACGTCATACAAAAGAGTTACTACATACTGTATTCCGAACTCGGATCCACCACATAAGAAATTCATGATTTCGATTAACCTATTAAACTCCAACATTCAAACTCCAAAATCCTTCCCCTTGGAAGCTTATCAAACCCCAACTAGATCCCTAATGATCTAGGCTTGATCCCATAGATACAAGACTTCCCTTACAACTCGATTGGATAAAAGATATATTGATGAATCAAGTTCTAACCTAGCCTAGAGACTTGATTCTAAAGAAATGGTATGAGAAAGAAGACCCTCGACAAAACACACAAGTATGGATTAGGTACTTATGTGGCTCTCTTGCGGAGATGTGTTCACTTTAATGCATGATAGATGAGAAGATTAAGAACACTTGATGTTAGACTTAGAGGATTGTAGAAGATAAAAGAGAGGAAAGAATGTTTGCAAGAGGTGAGGAATACAAAGGCCAATGGTGGGTATTTATACGCCAAAGAACACAAATTGTTAGAAAACAATTCGTGTCTGGCGCGCTGCCCACACGTCAGCATGTGGAACGCGCCAGAAATTTGTTGCCGCAAAATAAATTTCTTGCCGAATTTTAGCTCGTTGACCGCATCTCTATCGAAAACGCTCCTCTACGGGTCCCTCACATTAGAAAAGCTAAATTCGAAAAAAAATATCCCGAACCGGTTTGGAACCGGTTAACCGGTTCGGTTTTGATTTGCCAGTTCTAAAAACCGATCGACAAACCGGTGTAAATGCAAAAACCCTAAACCGGTTCCAAACCGCCGATTTGGCAAGAACCGGAACCGGTTCGGGTTTCAGGTCGGTTTGACGAACCGGTTTAAAAACCGGGTTTTTTGCTCACGTCTAGTTTGACTTGATTTGAGCTTGAGTCAATACCACAACACCCACCTTCTTCAAACACGACACCGTTTCCCGAACCACCACAATCCCCAATTTCGCATCATCTTCCTCACCATAAACCCTAACACCAAACACACACACTAAAAACACACACACAGTCACAATGTCATATCATCAACGACAAACCAGCAACAAAACTCAACAACGATACACACCTAAATCATCACCCGCCACGTCAGCACCGATCAATTCTAATCATAACACACTCTCTGATTCGCTTCGAAAAAAACAATCAGCATCATCTGGTAGTAGTATTAATAGTGGAAAATTTGTGAATTATTTGCCGCAAGATGAGGCGGTTGCGGCGGGGTTAGGGTTTGAAGAAGGTGGTTTGGATGCGGTTGAGTCGCAACACGTTGTCGATTTGTTGAATCGAGAGTGTTCGCGGCTGCTTAAGTTGGATTCTAGGGACTTTTGGCGAGAAGGTTTTTTTTTTATAGTTTTTGTTGAGTTCATTTTATGTTATTGAATTGTTGTTGTAATTTGCTTACAGCTAGGTGTCGATAGGATTAAGTTTATTGACGCTTAATCATGATTAAAGTGATACGTGTTTATGTTGCCTAGTGAATTAGTATCATTGTGTTGATATGGATGAGATTTAGTTTAAGGAGGGATTAGAGTGTAGAGGTGTGTTAGGGAGGTTATGTGATTCATTTGTGTTTGTAAAACGTAGATTATTTAAGTAGTTTGGTAAAATACAAAATAGTTTTAAACGTTTTGAAAAAAACGTTTTTGGAAACCGCGTAACTTGTGTAAATGCAACTCCAAGCAACCCCTTCGGGTTGCCTAGTGGAAATGCTTTAAGTAGTTATTTTGGCAAGGTTGAGCAAAAAGCGCTAGGCGCTAGTCGTAATAATGCTGTCCGATCCCACCGCCTAGCTATGTAAAAGCGGTGAGGCGGCCGCCTACGGCGAGATTGAACTTTTCTATATAAAAATTTTAAAATTATATGTATATTTGAAATTTTTTAGCACAAATAGCTAAGTAGGTTTGTTGAGTTCATTTTATGTTATTGAATTGTTGTTGTAATTTGCTTACAGCTAGGTGTCGATAGGATTAAGTTTATTGACGCTTAATCATGATTAAAGTGATACGTGTTATGTTGCTGTGAATTAGTATCAGTGTGTTGATTGGATGAGTTGTTTAGGAGGGATTAGAGTGTAGAGGGTGTTAGGGGGAGGTTATGTGATTCTTGTGTTTGTAAAACGTAGATATTTAAGTAGGTTTGGTAAAATACAAAATAGTTTTACGTTTTGAAAAACGGTTTTGGAACCGCGTAACTTGTGTAAATGCAATCCTAAGCAACCACTCAGGGTTGGCTTAGTGGAAATGCGTAAGTTGTATTTGGTTATGTGTGGCGGTAGGGTCAAACCCCGTGGATTAGTCGGCCAAAAGATCGGAAGCCTTGGTTACTCAATAGAAATTAGAGATCCTAAGCACCTCTTTAGTCTTGTATACTGAACGGTAGGGAATAATAGACTTTTATAAAAACACTAGAAGTTATGAGTGGGTAGTTTCAGGTTGATTTGATTAAATGCCAATGCGAATGTCTTTCTTACGTAGTTTTGCAAAATATGGTGGCTGTTTAGTGGATCAAGGTGCAATGATGATTAAACAGAACTAGTAGTTATTAATTTTTAGAATCAGCCCATGATCTAGTTTTTTCCGAGTTGAGAATATGTGTCGATGGGATTCAGTAAATTGTTGGATGGAAGGATTTAAGTGTGTGGATGTCATCTTTACAAAATATTAGGTGTCAATGGGATAGGTTTTCGTGTGGTTATTAGTGGAATATGTTGGCTGTTTAAGTTTATTGACGTTTAGACAAAAGTGATACCTATTATGTTGTTGTGAATTAGTATCAATGCATTGATTGCATGATTTGGTTACAGGGGAATAGATTTTAGAGGGTGTTAGGTGCTGGGTTTTCGGGGAGATTATCTGATTTTTGCGTTTCTAAAACGAAGATAATAGTAAATGTTAAGTTTTGGGAAAGGAAACGTAGTTTTGAAAAGCAGGTAGTGATGTGCTGAAAACGCGCTTTTGGAAACGCGTATTCTGTTGTGTAAATGCAAATCCCAAGCACCTCCTTAGTGTTGTATATCCTTAGTGTTGTATACTGAACGCTAGGGAATCAGACACTTAGATAAAACACTAGAAGTTATGAGTTGGTATCTTCGGGTACTTTTGCAAAATATGTTGTCCGTCTAGTTAATCAAGGTGCAATGATGATTAAAAAGAAATAGTAGTTATTGATTTTCATAATCAAGCCCATGATCAGATTGCTGATGTCATGCCATTCTGCATTTGATAGGATTCGTATAATTGTTGGATGGACGGATTTAAGTGAGTGGATGTCAGCGTTACAAATAATCATATTATTGATGTCACAATCTTGAGTTTCATAAGGTGGGCACATTCATATAAATCGTTTGATCATATTAGCGAAACAATCAAAGTAAGTCTTGGTTCTAGAATAGAATGTAGTTGTAATTGGGTGAAAGATGTTGGAAGTCGATGGCCTTTTCTTTTGCACAGGTACATGCTGCATGATTTTAAGTCTTGGTTCTAGACTAGAACAGTAATTCATTTGTTGGATAGATAAGAATGCAACAGGGCAAATCTATTATGCTATTTTGTATGAAGGATATAAGAACACTCTTGAGTTTTATGTCAAGTATGATTTTAGGATTTACGTGCATTCTCATTGATCCAGACTACTGAATAGGTTTCCATGGATAGGATAGGTACAACTTGTGCACTGTTAATGATTTAATACATAATTGGTAAATTGGATAGGCGTGCTTTGCTTGATCACTCTTTGCTTGTAAGGTTAAAAGTGGTAGCCACGCTTGATGCTTTGTTATAAATTTGATCTTCACCAATTTAGCAGTTTATTAATGTCCATTTAAATAGGTTGTGTCGTTTTGAATACCTTTTTTGAACTCTCAGTGTTTTAGGTAAAGCTTATGAATTTGTTTATGATAGACACGTTGAAGCAGTTATTGTTGCTGGACAATCGTCAATTACTTATTTAGCCCTAACCATATTGTTGTGCCCGTCATCGCTGTACACAATATTTTAAATCCCCACTGTTATCGGGTCTAACTTTTCTGTTATCTTCTCAGTGGCTAGTGATGCTTCTCTTCATACGTTTCTGGAAAGTTTCTTAAAGTTTAGAAGTAGATGGTATGACTTTCCGTATCGTGGAGCTAAGGCAATAGTTGCAGGGGTGATTGTTGGCGAGCATGAGCTAAATCGGCGTGTGTTTATGATTCTCTATCGCATGTCTGTTTAGACCCCGCTTGTATTTTAAATACACTTTTTACATCTTCACTTACTTAATGGCTGCATAACTTTTATTGTGAAGGTCTTCAAATAGGGATCCTGGTGCCAAGGCCTCTGATAGTCTAAGTGCAAAAGATCATGCAGGTATGTATTGACTCTTTTTTCATAATAGCTCAATGTACACACAAAATCGGGAGTAATTTTTTATTTGGAACAAATTACCGAAGTCTCAAATTCATCTTTAAAAAATCAAGTAATTGCATTTTAATTTTTACACATTTGAAACACAATAAAATAGTGTCAACATTGTTGTATACGTTAAGGTTATACCATTTGGTATATATTATCTAACTGTTTGACCTAATAATTTACGCCGCAACCAAATTGTTAACTACCTTACTAAAATCATGCCATATCTTATTATGAAAGCTATGAATTTATTGCATTTAAATGTTTTATAGCATGCTTGTTTACTAGATATGCATGTAGTCATTTTGCAGGAAAAGAAGTTGCTTGATTTGCCTAAGTTGCTAGATATATGTGCCATTTATGGTCATGAAAATGAAGAGTTGACACGAATAACTGTAAGTGATTTTACTAGCAAACGGATATCTTAAATTGTTCATGATGGACTAAATAGATGCTGTGTTGTGCCTCAATTGAAACTATCAGGAAGCAGTGAATGTATTTCACATAACTAAAATAGTTCAATGCTTTTAGCCAATACAATTTGTAAATGCTATGTTCAGAAACATAAAGACCCTACCAGTACTATCCAATATAAGACAACTGTCTCTTAACAAACAGAACCCGCAGTATATTAAATCAAACTAACAGTGCTGCAATATTGAAAGCTGTATGTATTTATAATCTTGTCAAATGGTCTAGAACATTTTTATTAAATCTAAGCTATTCTAGAACATTATCTTTTGGAGCCTTCCTTGGTGAAATGATAATTTGGTGATTGGTTAAACTTGATGTTCAGATGCGTATCTGGCTTATGTGGAATCAAAGATTTCAATGTCTCTTATTTTACAATCGTACTGAACTTTATAGCGGAAACAGTATCTGTCTGCGCCTACACTTTGATCATTTCTATGGTGTCTCAACTAATGCTTGACTTTACTTTTTATTCTCTCAGGTCACTAATGCAATAAATGTCCATCCTTCAATCCACGATAGTTTCTCTGCGGCTATTTCTCATTTCCTTAACATAGTGCATACCATGTATGAGCGCTGCACCACATCTTTAGAGGTAATTTTTTTCTCGATGCTTGTTTTGATGCTACTTATATCCAACCGTTGACTATTAGTATAAAGCTGTGGCACTGGTACTAGAATTTTAAAGTTCAAAAAGTAGTACTGTATTGATGCTAAGTGTTACTTGTACCTTGGCTGGTCATTGGGCTTTGGTGCACCATAGGAAGCTACTTTCTGAAGAGAAACCCTTGGCTGTTTTTAGTTGAAACAAATTGTGGGGAAGTTATATTTTCATAACGTACAAATGTTTTTGCCTGGGATATGTAATTATGTAAATCTCATTCGTAACTTTTTGGTTGAAAATCTTCACTTTTAACGTGTCACACTTGTAATGATCTAGACAAAAGAATGACCATGCTAGAAAATTAGCAGAGCAACATCATCAGTGTGTTTTGCGTTTCCTCTGATTCTTGTGAATCAATCTTCATATCTCATAATTTCTGCATTCTTCAGCTAGCCATCTTTTGCATACATTTTCTATGTGTCCGTATTAAATAGGTTCATCTGTTGGGTTGAACTATATAGGTTCTAATCTCATCTCATGACACCAAAGACGATGGCACTGCTCAACTTCAGACAGACTATCTAGAGGTGACTTAACTATCTCTGATTGAAATGTGATTAACTTGTGTGTATTCTTCCATGGTTTATTACTGTCTTAGCAGTGATCTTTTGGTTGGAAATTGTTTTCGCTTATTGTACATTTAATTTTTTCTTTTAGGTCATGGATTTTATTAATGATGCTATCGTATCGATGGATGCTTTGGTTAGTGCTTATAAGCATGCAGCTGTTTACTTTTCCTGCCCCGTTTTAACAAGGTATGGTTAATTTCTGTATGTCTTTATATGTCCAAGACATGTATGCTCCAGATTCGCATGACACTGATTATTGATTGTTTCTCTTGTTGCAGTTATGGAAGTGATGAATTGCTTAAAACCCTTGCAAGACTGCATGATTCCTTGTTACCAACTTTGCAGCAAGGATTCCAAATAATGTTTTCAAAAAAGAAATTATCTGACATGTCTCAAAAAGTTTTCATTAGCCTGAAGATGTTATCCTCTAGAATAGCCGATTATTGTTGGAAATTACTGAGTTTGTGTTACTTAAGTGAAGAATTGTTTAAAGAGAACATTCCTCTTCCATCTGCATCGAAAATGTTTCCAGCCCAAGTGGAAGAACCATTCATCAGGGCTGATATTTTGGTTCAGACGTTTCGTGAAATTAGTGAAGAATGCTCCATTGTTCAAGATGGAAGGAACAGTCATTCATTGCTTCAAGGTATTGATAGGAAGTACCAATTGATGGGCAGGCTCGAGTTGTTGGGGAATAAAGGGTGGATCTCAATGGATAATGAACAAATGCAGTTTATTTCTGGAATTTTGTTAGCTCCTTCGAACATGGAGGTATCACATGTGTCACCTACAACAACTACGAAAGTGGAAATGGATGAAGACAGTGCAATAATTGAATCAAAGATCAGTCAAGTGAAAGACCTCTTCCCTGATTATGGTAACGGTTTCATTTCCGCTTGTCTTGAAGTATATAACCACGACCCTGAGGAAGTTATTCAAAGGATTCTAGAAGGGAACCTTCATTCTGATCTGCTTTCTCTAGATACCTCCCTAGCAGTGGTCCCACCCCCCAAATTAGCTCCTCCCGTAAGCCACAAAGATAAAGGAAAAGGGAAGTTGATTGAGGATGCAATACCAGCACCTGCATCTGCACCTGCACCAACATCCGTACGGAAACCGCAACTCGAGGGTCCATCTTCAACACCATCTTCAGTTGGAAGATTCATCAGGAAATCTGCAACGATTGCGCCCGACTCTGACATTCTCGATACTAAAGATCAAACTGCTATGAATTATGCTCTTAAATCACTGCGCGAGTATGAAGATGAGTATGATGATTCTTTTGATGATCTAGGCTTAAGTGTTGGTGATGTGGGGCCAGATGATTTTAGTGAAAAAGTAACTTCTGGTTCAGATGCTTCTAGATGGGGTTCGCGACAGAAACCCCAATTTTATGTTAAAGATGGTAAGAATTACAGTTATAAAGTATCGGGTTCTGTTGCAGCTGCAAATTACAAGGAAGCGTCTATAGTTAATGAAGCACAAAAAGCACAAATTCATGGGCTTGGGCGTGGAGGTAATTTTCCTTTAGGTTCAGCACAAAAGGTTATGCAAGCGAACGAAGGAAAATATAGTGGTGAACATGACATTGTCGGAAATTCAGGGAGGAGGAATACCAACAGAAAAGACCATAACGCTCCCATGAAATCAAGCGAAGGGCAGTATGACGAGCAACATAAGATGGGTGGACGCGGGAGAGGAAGAGGATTTGGCAGGGGTAATTTTGGAAACGAACAAAGTCAGCAAAGCGTAAGAGAATCAAATGGAGGTGAGGACAGGAATGAGTTTGTTAGTGAACGTGGAAGAGGGAGTAGGGGACGAGGGAGAGGATGGGGTAGGGGTAATAATGGAAATGAACAAAGTCAACAAAACCCGGAAGAATCAAATGAAGGGGATGATAGCAATGAGTCTGTTGGTGAACGTGGAAGAGGGGGTAGAGGTAGAGGAGGGAGGAGAGGAGGGGGGAGGAGTAATAATTACAGGAAGGACCAAGCTATGAAAAAACACTTCTCTGGGCTTGGTGGGATGTGATTGCGTTCATGAAAGTATACTATCAATAGTTTTTCATACTTGCACATGTTCTTGTATAGAGCTGTGATGATGTTCTTCGGTTAATCAGAGTGTTATCATGGTACACAGGTGGGGGTTTCATTTTGGTTACAATGGGGTTTTAATCCTTACCCCATACATTATACAGTTTGTATGAATCGGTTTTTGTTATCGTTGCTCTGTACTTTTTTTTTTTGAGGTAAGAAGCGGAAATATGGAGTCTTTTCGATACTTGTCTGGGTTGAATTACAGGAGTGGTATATTGCCTTGTTTTTGCAAGTATAGAAAAGGTTTAAGCTTATGTTGGTGTAGCTTGAGGTTGCATGTTATAGATGTTGAGAAGTATATTGAGATTTACAGGTATCATTTTTGGACCAAACCCCATATTGGCATATTTTATAGGTTTTATGCAACTATTCATTATCGGATTATTTGTGATCTATATATGAATTGGGTTGTTAACAGATAGCTTAATACATGATTACATCTTTACATGTAACAGGATAGAGTAATAATCTACTGTCTTTTTTGTAGATGGATATTGATTGGGGTTAATGATATGGTTACGAGATAATTCAGACATCAAAGTGTATGATAATCACTAAAGGGGGATACATTGCTCGCACGATTTTGCTTCCTAAAATCTTTTGGTAAAATCAACCACCTCAACGCTAATGTATTTTTAATCATACTAATTAGGAATGGCAATGGGGCGGGGCGGCCACCCTTCATCCCCAAACCCGAATAGTAAACCACGCCTCAAACCCGCCCTTGATCCCCAATGGGGATCTTATCGGGGCGCTCTATTGGGGCGAGATGCTTCCCCAAACCCTCTCCAATCCCCGTTGGGGATCTTATCGGGGCGCCTATACGAGCGCAATGCTTTACAAAATACATGTTGTTCTCTGTTTATTGTTATTTTTACGTCATATTTTTACAAATGTGATTACATGCAATAATATGAAGAATCAACAACACGCTAATAACATATTAATTTAGTAGCCTTTGTAAGTTTTCAACAAATTAAGCATAAATAATGATAACCACGTTAAAAAAATCAAAACTTTTTTTTAAAAACATTACACAAAAGAAATTTTTCCTAATCACAACTTACAATCTTGCAAAGATACACAACAACAAAAAATTAATAATATTGGTTTTATTACGTAAATCCTAACATAACAATACATGAATATAATAGCTTTATATGTATATATACTTTCGGGGCGGGGCAGGTTGGGGATCTTGTTCCCCGTCCCCGCCCCAAACCCGATAAAAATCCCCGTTAATGCCCGAAAACCCGTCACGTAACCCGATAAGCATGCCCCACCCCGCCTTAAAAACTTCGGGTTTAGGGTTTCCTCATTGGGTTTGGGGTTTTTTGTCATCCCTAATACTAATGGTATAATTATCAAAGCTCGATTTCCTGACAATTGCTCTTCATATACTGTAGTGCAGGCAACCCAGTCTAGGAAGGCAAAAAAATTTAATAAAAACAAAACATAAAAATACACAACCATGGAATTCATGTTATAGAAGACCAGAACCTTCTTCCAACAACAGGAAGAAAATGGCAGAACAGTTTACATGCCAAAGTACTAACAAAAAAAAAGTATACTACTGCAACACACACAGGACTTGAGGATCACATAATTTTAACCATAAAAAGGATCAAACGAGGTGGAATGGACCCGCGCGTTGCGGCGGGGCAACTTCTTTATTGCGGCGTGTACTTTTTTTAATGTGTTATTTTTTTGTTCCTGAATTTGGCCGTTTTCGTTTTATATGTTTGACATTTTGTTATGAGGTATCTAATTGTATGTATTCAGATAATTGTGTTTGCTTGCGGATATCGTTGAATTATCGATCATTGGTAAATGAGGATGAACTCAATTCGTGTAGAAATTTTTTGCAAGCGTTAAGACGTCAACTTAACAGTAAAAATGTAAATAATAAAGTTTGTTATATAAAAATGTCGTAAATATTGAAAACTTAAAGGGGTTTTTTAAAAAGAATATTTAGCTAAATTTTTGTATTGGGCTTGGCTGGGCTTGTGATCGGCTTTGTGCATAGGGGTGTTGATCGGTTCGGTTATCGGGTTATTCGGTTAGTTTGGTTCGGTTATTTGTTTTTTGGTCTGATGACGTATAACAGGCATACCAAGCCTCTGGGCCTGGGCCGTATTATTGCAACAAGTTCTGGGCCCAACTAAACCAATAGCCAGGCCAGAACTAAGCCCAAGATAGCATTGGCGCAGCCCAGAACTAGCAAGACGAACGCGGGGTTTAAGCCGCTTCCGCATATAACTCAAGGAAGGATATCCGCGTCCGCAATCACAATGGTCCCACTCCGGCCACTACAATTACAAGCGAAATTCTAGAAAACCCTAGTGTTGGGTATCCCTATAAATAGGAGTCCCCTAACACACCACAAGGTACACAATTCTCTAACATTCTTAACACGCATACATTCTCTGACAACATGAGTACTTACTCTTATGCCGGAGTCCAATCGTGGGGTCCGTCCCCACGATAAGACTAACGGTTCTTTTCTTTATACATGCAGGAAATCACCCCTTTTACTTGCTCTAGTACAAGATCCAGTCCATCAAACGCTTACCGGCCCGACCCAGTAAGTGTCCTCAATCCATTTCACTTCCCAACACGTATTTTGTACTAACAAGTTGGCGCCATCCGTGAGACCCTTATACAACCACGTTTTCTAAAATACTCACCATGAGCACTAACGAGCAAACTCCGCTTAGCCAACCCACGTCCGCCGTGAGGAACACGCTAGGGAAGGAGCAAGCTCCGCCAGACTCGGTCAGACTTATCTCCGACGAAGCTCTGCGCGAATACTGTGACAAAAATTACCATCATATTCTACCAATTATAGCTGAAAAAGTGCACCAAGAAAAGGTGCAGCAAGAAAAGCTCAAAGCGGTAAAAGCTCGTCTCAACTTTAAAGAAACCTCGCGGCACTCTGAGTCAGGAACGCTGAGTGGAAGAAAGAACCTTAAGGAAAGGCTGGGACCTAGGCATGCTCGTAGCATGTCCGGAAGCCCAGAACTAAGGCACGGCCGTTCCAAATCACCAAGGAAGAAGGATTCAGAAAGAGGAACAGTGTTTAAAAGGTTGGAAAATATGTGTTTCACAGGCTAGGAGGTAAGGAGAAGAATGTGTCCGCACATTCAAGAGACTCAGGGCATAGGTCATACTATAGCAATCGCAGGGACACAAAAAGCTGCTACCAAAGTTCTCGCTCTAGAGAAACAGAAGTTGCTTCCGAGGAACATCGCCACAAAAGAGAGTACTCGCAAAGAACAGAAGCACTGTCGGAAAGTAAAGGAAGTGCAGAAGGGCATTGGAAGTCAAAACCAAAGAAGCAAAAGTCGAGCATTGAGGATGACCTATCCCAACCATGGATATGTGAAGAGACGGATCCTTTCACTCCTCGGATCTGTTACTTTGACTTCCCAAGAACCCGAATGTCTAGTCATATCAAACGTATGACGGAAGTGAAGACCCGGGGGATCATTTGAAAATTTTTCAAGCGGCCGCCAAGACGGAATGCTGGGCAATGCCAACCTGGTGCAATATGTTCAACTCCACGCTCACAGGAAACGCCAGGGTATGGTTCGATGACCTTCCAAAAGAATCAATCGACAGTTACGACGATTTAAGAGAAGCATTCCTAGAAAACTACCTCCAGCAGAAAAAATGTATCAAAGATCCAGTCGAAATTCACAACATTAACCAGAAAGATGGGGAATCCACAAAAGAATTCGTGCAGAGGTACAAGCTTGAATGCAGGGATGTAAAGAGAGCTCCGGAATGCATGAAAATCTCCGAATTTATGCACGAAATTACCAATCCCGAGCTAATTAAACGATTGCATGACAAAATCCCTAAGTCAGTGGATGAAATGATGAGGGTAACCACGGCGTTCCTCAGATGGGAGGTAGCGGCCTCTAATCGCGAACGGAAGAAGTTATTCCCATATTGGAAACAGCAAGAAGCTGGACAAAAGCAAAACTTCAAGAGGGGAAGCTTCAGTAACCAACAAAGGATGGAACGAAAGCAAGACAGATTCACCCTCCTGACAAAGACGCCCAAAGAAATTCTAGCCTTGGACAAAGGGAAGTTTAAACCCCCTACCAATGACAACCCCGGTAGAAAAAAGGAATGTTAGCAAATTCTGTGAGTTTCATGGGGAAGTAGGACATACCATTGATGAGTGTATGCACTTAAAAAGACAAATAGAAGAAATGCTAAAGGTCGAAAAGCTGTCACATTTAATTAAGGAATTAAAGCAAAATAACGGAAAAGACCAGGCAAAGACAGCAAAAAAGGGGGAACCCTCAGGGATAGATAAGCCGTTGGCAATATTGATGGTACAATCATGGCAGCGGGTAGCAAGACAAAGAATCACTCAAACTTTCTCCCCGAATTCAGTAATCTCTTTTCCACCGCTAGGGGAAGAGGACGGAACGGAAGGCCCTATGATTATTGAGGCTGAAATAGGAGGTCATTACGTACATCGCATGTATGTAGACGGAGGCTCCTCCTCATAAATTTTGTTTGAACATTGCTTTAATAGATTCCACCCGGAGGTTAGAAATTAGATGGTCCCTGCAGTCACACCGTTGGTCGGGTTCAGCGGAGAAATAATATGGCCACTATGGCAAATATCGCTGCTGGTAAAGATAGGTAATGAGAAACACTCGACTTTCGCTTAGATAAACTTTATGGTTGTAAGATCACCATCTCCTTACAATGGGATTATAGGAAGACCAGGGGTAAGGAAGATCCGAGCAATCCCATCCACTGCAAACGGAATGCTAAAATTCTAGTAGTTGGCGGAATAGTCACGTTACGGAGCAGCAGGATTGTCCCGCTAGAATGTTTGATGGTTTCAGAACCAGGAATGCCGCGACCTATCATTAACCAAGTCACGGAAGAAAAAAATCCAGGTGGCAATTCACCCAGAATATCCGGAGCAAACTATAGCGATAGGCTCGACTCTGACGGAAGAAGGTCAAAAGGAGCTATGCGGACTCTTAAGATGTCACCTTGGCGTGTTTGCCTGGAAACCAGCAGACATGACCGGAGTTCCGCGGCACGTAGCTGAACATAGACTAAATATCCGTGAAGGATTCTTACCCGTTAGACAGAAGAAAAGGGGGCAAGCACCGGAGAGAAATAAAGCAATTCGCGAAGAAGTAGAAAAGCTGGTGGATGCCGGTATCATGAAGGAAGTCCATTATCATAGCTGGCTGTCAAACCCAGTTATGGTAAAAAAACACGACGACAATTGGAGAATGTGCGTGGATTTTAAAGACCTAAACAAGGCATGTCCCAAAGATGGCTACCCGTTGCCGGAAATAGATTGGAAGGTGGAATCCCTCTGCGGATACCCTTTCAAATGCTTCATGGATGCATACAAAGGATACCACCAAATAAAAATGGCGGGAGAGGATGAGGAGAAGACGACGTTCATCACAAGCCAAAGAATATTCTGTTACTTAAAAATGTCGTTCGTACTAAAAAATGCTGGAGCAACCTACCAGCCCCTGGTGGATAAGGCTTTCCAAAAACAGATTGGCCAAAACCTGGAAGTATATGTAGATGACCTGGTCATTAAGAGCCAAACGGAAAAAGAAGTGATCAGAGACATTGAAGAAACGTTTAGAACCATTAGGGAGATAAACATGAAGTTAAATCCAAAAAAATGCGCCTTTGGGATGAGGGAAGGCACTTTCTTGGGGTACAAAGTGGATGCGGATGGACTAAGAGTATGTCCAGATAAGGTAGAAGTGGTTCTTAACCTACCATCTCTAAGGTGTTTGAAGGACGTGCAAAAGTTAAATGGGAAATTGGCAAGCTTAAACAGATTCATGTCTAAATCTGCGGAAAATTCCTTGCCATTCTTTAAAACCTTGAAAAAGTGCACGAAGAAAAGTGATTTCCAATGGACAGCGGAAGCAGAAATAGCATTTAAACAAATGAAGCAATCGATAGCCGAGCTGTCAATGTTAGCTGCGCCAACGGGAAAAGAGGAGCTGATCATGTATCTGGCAGCCGCAAAAGAGGCCATTAGTGCGGTCCTAATGACAGAAAGAGATGGGAAGCAAGTGCCCATTTACTTCGTTAGCCGCGCGTTACAGGGCCCAAAGATCAACTACACTCCAATGGAAAAATTAATACTTGCTTTGGTAAGTGCTAGCAAACGATTAAAAAGGTATTTCCAGGCACACACAGTAGTTGTGATCACTGACCAACCAATAAAGCAATTGTTGTCCAATCTAGAGGTTATAGGAAGGTTGCTCAAATGGAGATTTGAATTAGAGGAACATGACATTCAATATAGATCGAGAACGTCAGTAAAGGGGCAAATCCTGGCGGACTTCATCGTAGAACACCCGGAGGACGACATATTAGATACGCCAATGGAGGAAGGGGAAGAACTTCCGGACCCATGGGTATTATTCACGGACGCGTCATCATGCGTCGACGGTTCCGGGGCTGGTTTAATAATCACGAATCTGGAAGGAATGGAATTCACCTATGCCCTAAGATTCAGGTTCAATGCTACCAACAACGAGGCAGAGTATGAAGCCCTGATAGCTGGCCTCCGCATAGCCGGGCAAATGGGAGTACAAAATCTCCAAGCAAATGTGGATTCCAAACTCGTAGCCAACCAGGTAAACGGAGTATACGTAGCAAAAGAATCAAGCATGATCAAATACCTAGATAAGGTAAAACATATCGCTAGCACTTTCCAAGAATTCTCCATAAAACAAGTACCCAGAGGAGAAAACAAAAAAGCGGACGCGTTAAGCAAGATAGCATCTACAAGTTTTGCCCACCTAAGCAAGCAAGTACTTGTGGAAGAACTAAGGGAAAAATTAATAGATGAAAATGAGGTGTTGGCGGTAGTAGAAGAGGAGGGACACACTTGGATGACTTCGGTTCACGAATACCTAACGGAAGGAATCCTCCCCGAGGAAAAGAAGAAGGAAAGGGTTGTGCGCCGCAAGGCGGTAAGGTATGCAGTGATAAATGAAATACTGTACAAAAAATCCTTTCTTGGGCTATGGTTGCGATGTGTAGGACCACTCAAGGAACACTACATTCTGAGAGAAATCCATGAGGGGTCATGCAACATGCATTCCGGACCAAGATCCGTGGTAGCAAAAGCCTTAAGATCAGGATACTACTGGCCAACTATGCACACGGATGCTAGAAATTTGATAAGAGAATGCAGTGACTTTCAGGTCCACCGTCCCGTGCCAAGGAACCCACAGGAAAAGCTAACACCCATCACGTCTCCATAGCTATTTTACCAGTGGGGAATCGACATTGCCAGGCCTTTTCCGGAAGGCCCCGGCAAGGTCAAGTTCCTGATAGTGGCAATGGATTACTTCACCAAATGGATAGAAGCAAAACCTGTAGCAACCATAACAGGAGCTCAAGTTAAAAAATTCGTATGGGACAATGTGGTATGCAGATTTGGTCTTACAGGAGAAATAGTGTTTGACAACAGAAAACAGTTCAGAGATAACCCATTTAAAGACTGGTGTGAAAATCTAAGTATCCGCCAATGCTTTGCTTCCGTAAAACACCCCCAAGCTAACGGCTTGGTAGAAAGGGCGAATAGAAGTTTAGGGGAAGGAATCAAGGCACGGTTGGGTGAGAAAAATAAAAATTGGGTAGAAGAGATTTCACACGTCTTATGGGCACATCGTACAATGATCAAGTCAAGTAATGGAGAAACACCATTCTCATTAACATATGGAGCGGAAGCAGTCATCCCAGTGGAAATCGGCATGCCAACCTTAAGGACCACGGAAGTTGATATGATAAAAAACAATGAAGATTTGGGAATCAATTTAGACCTTTTGGAAGAAAAAAGAGAGCAGGCAGCAATCCAAGAAGCAAGAAGCAAGGCTAAGATGGAAAAATACTATAACGCCAGGGTCCGAAGCACAAGCTTCCGTCCGGGAGACCTTGTCTACTGGAACAACGAAGCAAGCCACGCGGAAGACGGAGGCAAGCTCGGACCTAAGTGGGAAGGACCATACGAAGTCACGGAAGCATTGGGCAGAGGAGCGTATAAGCTTAGAGACCGTAATGGAAATACCCTTCCGCGAACATGGAATATCTGCAACCTTAAGAAATGCTATGTGCACGAAATGTAAGCATCCCTTGCACGCGAGGCAAAGCGGAAGAAAGGGCACTGCTCGAATTTTCTTTATTTGTAATATATTTAAACTTTAATGAATGAAAAGTGAAGCTTAGCTACCTTCACAAGTTTTTACTTTTTACTTTAAGTCTTTTGTTTATTTTATAATTTGCAACATTACTTGAATATTGTATGAATTGGTAAGACGCGCACATTCGAGGGCACGACCCCGTAAATATTATCCCGAATAATGTAGGAATGAGTAACCTAACAACCAACTCAAGTACGTAAGAGGCATTGCAAGCCCGGTACTGGGAAAATGTCCCATAAACATTTCACTAAGACTATTATCACAAGCATGCAACAGTGATTAAATAAGATAGCATAAAAAGTACTAGCACAAAAATTGATAGATGTTATGCAACAACTACAAGTAATATTCAAATATAGACAAAGCCACAAAAGGGCCACACGCGGCCACGACACTAAAATAACAAGAATACAAGCTTACGGAGCGGGAGCATGCTCCGGCGTGGTGTCTAGCTCTTATTCTTTAAAAACAACCTTAGGGGAGGGAGGAACCAAAGGAGATAACATTGCCAAGACAGGATAGGTTTGAGCGAAGGTGGTTAAAAGGGCAGTGGTCACGGCTGTAGCAACACCCACAGAAGAACTTTCCTCACCAGTTAGATTTTTGGCGGACAAAGGCTCCACCAAAGGGAGGATGGAGTCTGTAAGAGATAGGCGGTGGGCGGTTGCGTCCCCCCTAAGCCGTTGGACTCGATTATGCGCCACCTCTAAGGAGAAGGCCAAAGAAGTCTCTCTAATGATTACCTGATCCTCTAGTCGGTGAATTGGAATCATGAGTTGGTCAAGTGAAGGTTGCAGCTGGTGAGCTTCAGAAGTTTCGGCAGCAGGACCCTCCAAGCGGAGAAGGTCCATAATATCCGGCATACTAGCATCTTTGTTAGCCTATAGCTGAGCAAGGAGCGAAAAATTCACACCTTGAAGGGCGTTGATAGCATCAATATAATCACTCTCAGCGGAAGGGTTAAACTCGGCGACATCCCTAATACTTCTTCCAGCAATCCCATGCTCAATGCCCGCTGCTAACCCATCCTGCATACCTTTGTCGACGGCGCGACCTATAGCCTCGCCCATAGCGGATAGGTACTCAGGAGATGAAAGACACTTCGCTAACACAAGCTTAAGCCCTCGGCTAAGAATCCACCTTCGCCTGGCTATAGTAGTCAGGTAGCGAGGATAAAACTCAGCGTCCATATAAAGGACCATCTCCACAAGGTCAGAATCTATGGCCGCAACACGATCACTAAGAAGGCCCACTTGCTCATCCTGCATCTTCTCAACTTGTTCTTTAAAAATCTCAAAGGCAGATTCCAGTGAACTCCTCTACGGAAACATAAAAGGGAAAAGTGTTAGTCATAAAGAACAAAATATGGTCAGGGATGCAAGGAAACCTGTGGATACCTGAGTGGCAAGACAATCCATCTCAGATTCCAAGGAAACTACCTTGGAATTGAGCTCATCATGGGAAAGCTGGAGGATAGACAAGTCAGCAGTAAGTTTGACAACCTAGGAGGAAAGGGACGTCAGCTCAACCTATTTAGAAGCAGTCGCAGACTCAAGAGCCTCAACTCGCTCGAACAAAACATTCTTTTCCCTTTCAAGTGAAAAATCTTTTTTTTTTAAATCCCTTAGCTCGGCACCTTTGGCAGCATCCGTAGCTTCTAACACGGTTAATTGACCACGGAGGGAAATGGCTTCCGCAGCCTCAGCTTCTTTCAAAGATAATAAAGACCTAAGATGGGCAATTTCTGCATCTCTCTCGGAAAGGAGGTTAGCCTGCTCTGCACACTTGTCTTCAAGCTCAATTTTCTTTTCCAAGGTGTGCTCCGCCCGCATCCTTACCTCCGCCCTCAAACACACCTGTGTAAATAGCACAGGGGGCAAGATGATCCGTCATATCACGACAGACATAGGGATCATCAAGAACAGAGTCATTGGTTACTTTCCATCTCGGAACATACACACGATGCAAGGTCTCGGTATTAAGGCTCTGAGAGGCATAAAAAGAATCCGATGAAATGGATGGTTTCTTTAACTTTGAGATACTAACAGCATCTGCCTCAATCCCACCCGTGGACGCAAAATCTCCAATATTCTCAAAACCTTTAGGTACGTCCTTAGCTTTTGAACCGGTAGCAATATTAGTGGTAACGGCAATCATCACTACTGAAACATCCGCAACAGATCTGACAAGAGAAGCGGCTTCAGAATATGAATCTGAATGATGGGAACTATCTGGAGAGATAACATATCTCTCATGGGGAGGGTGAGTCCACAAATTAAGCCCGGACACAAAATCCACAGGTCCGACATCAGACACAGGAGTCGCGGAGGCAGTGCTAAGGGGTCCCATAACATCACTAGGAATAGCAAAACCCTCCGGAATCATCTCGCGGAGGGCAGAAAGAGACTTCCCTCCAGTAGGTGGAGGTAAGGGTTGGTAATCGTCCCTCAATTTCTTGGGAGGGTAGTCAGAACCACTAGCATCCCCGGTAGCCTTCCTCTTTCGCCTCTTCTTAGCTTTCTCAGCACCAACCCTCGAAGCATCCAAAGCAACAACCTCCTCCAAAACATCATCATCTCTTTCAACCAAATGCTCTTGATTGGCATCGTCTCCTTCATCAAACATCTTATCAACGCTGTCATCGCTACCTCCTGAGGCAGCGGCAACATGAGGGTTTAATGGAACGATGCGGCCCTCATTCATCTTCAGTAACTTAACCTTGCGCTTCGTAAGGTTCCTCTCCCCTACCCGTACCTTGGTGGGATCAGAATGACAGATAAACGCAAACAAATCCATCTCTGCGAATATGGCAACAAAGAAGGCGTCAGAAATAATAACAATATAATAAACTTAAGATGCAAAACAAAATATACCCACCCTTTTCGCCATCCCAAAATGTTGGATAACTGTTCTCATCCAACGTATAGTAGCGGCTTATACCAACCCAGCACAAAAAAGGCTCCGAAAATTTCCAGAATGGAGAGGTATGAGTCCGCAAAAACTCGCACGCCTCCGTGTCATATTGAGAAAGCTTAGGTGGAGGATCTTTACTTAAAATTTTACTCTTCAGGGATACAGAAAGAGGAAAAACGGTGGAATCAACCCAGAAAAAATGATCGTTCCAGTTCTTTACAGAGTCTAAAGGCTTGCTATGACAAACAGGGGCCGTTTCAGAATGTTTAACAAACGACATCCACCCTTTGGTATATGAGCTAGTATAAAATACACGGAAGCAATTAACAGAGGGTTGAAATTCGTGGACACGACACAAGATCTCAAAGTGAGAAACCTTGGCCGCCCCAAACACGGACAACTGAGAAAGATGTATATGAAAGTGGTCAAGAACCTCAACAAGGAATTGAGACAAAGGGATCCGATAATTGGCAAAATCAAAACATCGGGTATATACACCAATCTTGTCACTAGGACTTTAAAGAATGTTTTTGTCCGAACCGGGTAAGGAAGGATGAACACTGGCAGGAATATGGTATTTTGTACATAAGGCATCCAACGCTTTTTGATTTAACTTAGTTTTAATATCGCGAATGGTACTCATCGTGATGTATAAGGAAGAAGAGAAAGCCTAACCTGGTAGCCTAAAGAAAGATGAGGCAGTAGAAAGCGTAATCTTTGTAACAATGGTGGTTATTTGTGAAGAAGAAGAAAAAGAAACACTAAAAACCAAAGGGGTATTTATACCCTTGGTATAGTAAATACGCAAGATGGTTAGATAACGACACGTGTAAAGCACTATATCAACCAACGCACAAGATTTAAGATAATCAATAGTGATGCCAGTTGGAAAACTGACACCAAGTCATGTCAACCAGAAGACAAAAGGCCAGAATGAATACACGTCGCCCAAACGTTTCTAACAGTAATGAAAAAGCCACTAGTCGCGGAAGCAAGATCTTGCGACACTACAAAAAGTCTAGTAAGCTACACCGCATGCATAAAAGTACCGCAAGCAAAGAACCTACTAGACTGGTGGGACTTGATGACGTATAATAGGCATACCAGGCCTCTGGGCCTGGGCCGTATTATTGCAATAGGATCCGGGCCCAACTAAACCAATAGCCAGGCCAGAACTAAGCCCACATAGCATTGGCGTGGCCCAGAACTAGCAAGACGGACGCGGGGCGGTTTAAGCCGCTTCCGTATATAATTCACGGAAGGATGCTCGCGTCCGCAATCACGATTAATACATACCCTTTCCTGACAAAGGGTCCCACTTTGGCCACTACAATTACAAGCGAAATTCTAGGAAACCCTAGTGTTGGGTATCCCTATAAATAGGAGTCCTCTAACACACCACAAGGCACATAATTCTCTGACATTCTTTACACACATACATTCTCTGACAATATGAGTATTTACTCTTACCCCGGAGTCCAATCGTGGGGTCCGTCCCTACGATAAGACTAGCGGTTCTTTTCTTTATACATGCAGGAAATCACCCCTTTTACTTGCTCTAGTACAAGGTCCAGTCCATCAAACGCTTACCGGCCCGGCCCAGTAAGCGTCCTCAATCCATTTCACTTCCCAGTACGTATTTTGTACTAACAATCTCTAAATGGGAATTGATGTTTGTAAATAAATTTGACCAGAAGGTACATGAAATCAAGCTCTTAAAGTTTGTAAATAAATATGACCCGACAGATGAACTTTCGTTATGATTATTTTTATTTCCAGAGAAGTTTTGTTAACATAGGCTTTTTTAGATTTTGTGAAGCAAGGATGTTATATTCATTTTTGGGTAATTGTTAATTTAGGTCCTTCATTTTTAATTAACACAAATTTTAAGGATTTAACAAATTGGGAGTTAGTGTGTTAACGGGAAGTAAGAAAAAACCTAAATCGGCTAAAAAAAAGTTGGCCGCCTTTATGTGCAAAAAATAAAGTCGAGTACCTTGATTGGAAATACATAATAAGTTTAGTGCCTTTTTGTGTCATTTGCCCCATACGATATTATAACATTATGCACTAATCAAGTCAAATCGCTATTAACTCATGTCATGCTTAGAAGAAACAATCAACGCTCGCAGATGTACGAAATTGGTGTTTCTTCGCTGATTTATACTTTTTAGGAAAATCTAAAATCAATTGTTTTTTGATTTTATGAAAATAGTTTTTATTTCCACTTTTACAAAGAAAAAATTAAAATAAATCAATAAATGAGAGGGTATCTATTTTATTATATAATAAAATAAACTTTTTTATAAGTCTTTGAAGCAACCCCATTAATTAAATCATATGTGTCATCCTCACATTGCATCTCACGTTTGGTAAGTACAACTACTTCAAAACACTGATACAAAACTTCTTTCACACTCTTTAATCACGATAGAACACCAAAGGCAATTTCAATCAATATTTAATGTCATTAATAGCAATTCATATCAGTTTCAATTCTCTTTATTCTATACAACGAGGCTTGTCGACACCCGTGCGTTGCACCGGGCTTAGTTTGTGGGCAAAATTGGATTGTTAAGCTAATTTCTTTATTTGAGAACTTTATCAAACAACTGATGCTCATAATTTTTATAAAACACTTTAACTTTGAAAAAACTGATTTGTTGAGGCTTGTTTTTGGGAAAAATTAAACTTTACCTGGCTTGTTGTAATAGTTTTTTTTCTATCTACATGGGTACGAATGAGCAAATATAGTTTCCTTAAGTTTGTAATGTTGAAGCTTATGACAATAGTTGATTATTAACATCAATTGATAAGCACATAAGTCAATTGAAAGAGTTGCTTAAACTCTAATAATTTTCGACTTTAAACTGCATTAATGTAGTAGAGAATACACACTTATGAATCGAGATCTCTACCTATCATCTACAATCAATTCTGAAAAGAATTAAAGTCTTATAATCATTAAAATAGAAATGAACTATCATTAAATAACATTTTGTAAACACACTAGGTTCAAGCAAAATGCAAACCTTCCACTTCCTATCCGTCATCATCATCAAGCAAAGTAATTTTGAAATCCTTATAAACAAAAGGGAGAGGCCCGACTGTATAAAGACTCTTTTTTCAATCATAAGCAAGAAGCCATCACTGAACGGTTCACACCACCTGAGGTCACTGCAGGTGTTAGGTAACCTGCGCAAATCACAAAAGAATACCAGTCTTAAGTCAAACAATAGATAATTTACGACCACATGAACTCACTTCATATTGGTGTAAATTCGTATCACGGAATTTAGCAAAGAAATGGTTGGCCGTAAGTATGCAGTGTTGTACAAAGACACCTTTTCCTGGGCGTAGAGGGAATCTCAGTGGTTTAAAAGCAAATGCAGACAAATATTTAGTGATGTTTGGGCCTTAACAATAGTGTTGTTTGGGTATAAATGTATAATCTATGTTAATCTCCGCATGTTGCCATAATAACTTATCACAAACTGATTACCTAATTATCCCAAAATGCCTAATCAATTTCAAAACAGCAGCATCTTAAATTTTGTGGTCTTATCACAAACTGAATACAACATTTTGAATAATGTAGTAGAGAATTACACACTTATGAATATCGCAACACAAATGAAAACTTTGGTGGTTGTAAAATAATAATATTCTAGTAGTAATAATATTATAGAATCAGAATAAATAATTTGAAAGTTTACAGAACTGCGATTTTTTACCTGATATCCATTGGTAAGAAGCTTTATCTGTTGAGATTTTTGACGCGGGAAGATCGGAATAGCCACCACCATGTTTCATCTGAAACACTTCATGAAATTTATGTTCAGCATGATGCGTATATGCACTCGTTGGCTCTGCAGAAAAGCGTATAAATATTACAAAACTTAAATTTGACTACAAAAGTGTTGGGGATAAGATAAAATTTCCAGAGAACAAAAACTGTTTGATGTGAAAAATAGCAGGTTGGGTAACAGCTTGTTATTTGAATAGTTTAAAACGGGTCGTGTTGAGTTGTACGTGAAAGTTATAAATATACACTTTGTAAGACCGTAAGTCCATTATTCCATCTGACGGTGTTTTTTTTAAGTTAATTTTTTTTCTATTCTACCTGTTTGAACCATATCGTAATGTATTGGTGTTGTAAGATATGTACAATACGAAAACAAAGAAAAAAAGTACCGGATATCATAGGCCTGCGTAACCACCTCTGGAATTTGCGTGACTGTTTCCATCTAGAAGAGTCAACTCCCCAACTTCTTGGTGAAGTACACTTAGGACCGCCTATTGCAACATTTGGCATGAAATGCACTTTAAGTGTTAAAAGGCACTCTAGTACTATTTTCATTGATCCCTGAACCATGTAGTACGACTCAGATGAGAGTCTAGTGTGTCAACATGTTTGTTTTAGTGACAGAGCAAAATCATTGAAATGGGCAGAAAGTTACTTTAAAAAGTACCAAGAAGAAAATACGCCATAATCATCGACAAACCCATTTCTAAATTAGAGTGCTTTCGCTCCATCTCAATGCACATTAATTGAGATGGAGCAATAAAATACTGTGACTACTTAAAAAGTTGCAACATTAAAGATAAAAATTGAACTTTACAATAACAAAATGTGTGTACCTGTTAATAGGATCATATCATAGGACTATCAAGGGTAACTAAGGTTCATGTTCAGAATGGTTCAGGAAAATATATTTTAACTATATACTTTGCGGCCGTTCTAAAAAAAACTATATACTTTGCGAGCCTTTCGACCCATTTAACAACAAACTCTGCAACCTACGCTATGGTGTTCGTTACATGATAGCTTTATAAGAAAAACTTACTTTTCCTAAAGTATCCAGCTGGGTAAAATGGGTCAAAGTCCCAAGATATACTACCAATACTTTGTTTCTTTTTCTTTGCTGGTGCAATCTCAAAATTATTCCTGATCTTTTACTTATCAGTAGGAATCAATATTATTCTATCTGTATATGGGTTAAATTGAAATTAAAACATCACCGGTCTAGGTATGATATTATAAATTTTGATGTTTGCATAACCATGATCTACTTTCAACTGTTAGACTGTTACCTATTTTAGAAATCTTAAAATGACTTGACCCATTTGGAATTCAACAGAACTCCAATTGCAGCAGGCTATAAGCCCCTCCAAAATTTTGAGCTTCATAATACAATGAATAATAATGAGATCAAAGACTAAGTTTTTGTCGCCTATTCTCAAGCCACTATAAGACGATCAAAATACAGACACATTCACATTTATTTGCTTCTAAAAAGCAACCTTGTTTGATGCTCATCAAACTTTCATATAGGAGGCTACTTGGGTCCAGATCAGTTCTGGACATATTGAGTTTTAATTCAGTTTTATAAGTTAATCACACTTACAGAAATGCCTTATTCATTCAAATATATAAAAAATGGCTGACAGAAAACTCTTAAGCAATATTTTTAATGGTGGAAATTAGTTTCTCAAAGTAACGACAAACAGACACACACTACTCTTACACATTTTTCCTAGTTGCGTGTTCAAGTTGTTATGCCTCCCCTTGAGATAGTAAGTTAGTAGCATGAGAAAAGAAGCTCTAAGCATGTGGAAACAAGATTCTAATTGGAGAAATCTGAACTCTCAAGCATGCCACCAAACGCTCAGCTATTTTCAAATGTATGTGATATTATTCTTACCACTATTGCAGCAGACTGTGAGCCCCTCCAAAAAGTTCAGCCCACCAAATTTCAAGTTTATCAATGAATAAATGAGATAAATTCTTTGTGGCTTATCTAAGTATATGGTGGAATTCCTTCTAAAATATAAAATAGACCTATCACATGACTAAATTTTAGAACCATGACAATTTCGTAATTCAGTAATGCAACCTTTAGCGGCCTAAAGTGCTTGACGCAAAAACACATGCAACAAAAAATTTGAACACATCCAGTTGAGCTGATATGATGCCGACCAATTTCATACTCATAAAGACTGCTATAGTAAGTATATGACCCTAAGTGTGCCAAACATAACTGTCGATTACCTGTATTCTGTTGAAAAGTAGTAGCGTATCAGTGTTGAAACAGATTGGTCACACTGATGGCTCACATCTCGAGCCCGAAGTGGATAGTCCATCCATTTATATTCCCATTCATGGTTCTTGGATCCTAGGAATGTTGAAAACAAACAACATAATACATTGTATGTCATAGTTAAAACCCGAAGAATGTCGAGTGATAAAGAGATCACCTTATGATGAATGAGGCGCAAAGCAATATTTCGTCATCGCAATTGTTCACTGGCGTGCAAAACAACTTAAATTATGTGAAAAATATAAAAAACATGAAACAAATTATGTGAGCACATCTATGGTTGAACATCACACATTAACATCCTTCTTTTTATAAAAAGTCCACGCACTATCGTATACTGATTTAACTAAACCACATTTTGAGACATATTAGTAATAACATTGTGTTAGATTTAAAAGGTTGTAACAAATTTATATAAAAAAGACATTACTACTTAATTTTCTTTATATATATATCACCAATGCATAACTCATCATGACTCCAATAAACTTGAGCTAAACGTGGATACATGTATTCAAAGGAGTTAAAATTTACCTATTCTATAATTACTTCTTATGTTTGGCTTTCAAGTAACCACATAGAGAATAAACATGTGAAATCTATGTACATCAACTTTTTCGGTACCTAACATACCAAGCATAACAAAAGTAATTAGTACCTGATCGAGGCAAACTCTTGAAGTTGCTGACACGGAAAATAAAAAAGGATCTTAAATCTTTGAAGCAATGGAGTTAATCACTACATGTATGCATCAATAAATTGTCACATATTAAAGTGTCCAATTTAGGTAGTAAGTGTTTTAGCTTAATCTTTGGCTTATAACCTTAATGTTTTTTTTCTTTTTTTTCTTACTTATGATCTTATTACAGCTACTATGGTTTTAGGTTATAGGGTTTTACCTTCTCCATGAAAACCATTAGCAAACCTGTGTTAGATCAGAGGTAGCTACTGGTTATGGTGATGATGGCTCTGCGTCCAAAAAGCTGATTACAGATACTAAAGACGGTGAACTCAACTTACCCGTACATGAAGACCTTTTAATCTAAATACTGCTCACTGTTGGAAAAATTGAAGGCCAGGCAGTGGTAGAGACTCATGAAGGCCAAAACAATTGCAGATTTAATGAGCGGGCAGATTGGGAGGCAAAGCTTAAATACAAATAGTAAATGATGGATCATTAAGACGCCAAATTCAATATCTAAAAACTGAAACAAAAGTAGCATCTTCAATGATGAGGCAAATGGAGAGACTAATCTTTATGTCGAATTGTAAATGTTACATCATTAACACACCACATTGAATACTCAAAAACTCATTTTTTTATAATATGAGGATAAGATAAGATATTACTTATTTTTTGAGTTTTTAAGTTCAAGTAAATATGTTTTCTTTTTATATGTAGTGTACATACGTTTACTATTAACTATTTAACTATTTACCCAATCCTTTATATGAATGGTGCATTGGTGTAATGGTGTGTATTCTTTGACCATTTACTAAAAATTTAGTTTAGAATAGGTAATAAAAATTTAGATTAGGAATAAATTTATATATTATTTAAAAACTGATAAGTGATAAAACACGAATATTGTATAAAGTTTTCATTAGTTTTTGTTTATAACCTCAGTGATGAGTGATAGGTGTGTCTTTAAATGTTTATTACTTGACTACGTGTTGTTGGTTAAGGGCTCGTTTGGTTTGAGGGGATAGGAGTGGGATTTGGGGTTGATGGTAAAGAAATGTTGTTTGGTATGCTTGTGTGGGCCCCTTTAAATGGGGATGAATACCAAAAAATTTCTTTGTGGGAATCCCACTACCCTTGCCAACTTTTTGATACACTCTCATTTTATGTGGGTCTAATTTTGAATCAACCAATCATAAATTTTTTTATTCAAATTTTATCATAATAATGTTTTTAAACTTTAATTTTTTAGTAATTTATTATATATTTTTTTATCTCTCCTCATTTAATTCAAAAACTATACTAAACTTAAACCCAAACTTAAATCCAAATCCAAATCCTAATCTTAAACCCATGTACAAACCAAACGGGCCCTAAGAATCTTTTTTGGATGTTTGCAGTGTTGTTTTTGACTAAACATGTGCTTATACCGTTGGGATATGTACATATATCAAATAATTATGTTCGGAAAATTACGTGAGCCTATGGGGGCACACACGTTTACACAGAGGATACGTTTATTAATGTAATTAATATATTTATTGTATATTAATTATATTAATATGTTTCACGAAATAATAAATCATGGCAAACTAGAAAAGAAGAAGGGGTTTGAGTGTCATTTCTAGCAAATAAGAGAGGTGTTTGAGCATGACTTGAAGAACAAGTATTAGGGTTATATATAAATTCTCCATCCTCATTCATTCGAGTGAGAGAAAAAGATATACATACCCTAAAGTCAGGCGAAACACTAAAACCTATAAATCCTACGCATGAACTTTCATGCAGGATATACCATTCGCATGGTAGGATTACTTTTCCATTTGGATGTTATATAATACCATTCTTATGGATATACATGCATGGTAATACACATGTAATTACATGCATGTTTTCTTTTCCTCCTTGTTATGACGAGCTGCTATATATATCCTCTTATTTGATTTGATCGTGTGACGATAAGACCCAAAACAAGAACATTGTGTTCGGTTGTTTTATTCGTGAAGGAAGGACTAGCATCTTAACGTATCTCGGTGACGTGTAGTGTGTGCACACCATAGAGGTTATCTACTTTGGTAACTTAATTAGTTTGTGTGGTATTCAATTTATACACACGCGTATATTCAAGAACGGTGTCGTTTATTGCTAAAAGGTACACACTTCTTGATCCCTTTGTTAATTACTTATTCTATACGTGCTTTGATCTTTCCGCTGCGTACTCGTGATATGTTTAATTGTTAAATTAGATCTAAAATCTCAACAGTGGTATCAGAGCCAGGTTGTAGAATTTGTAGTTACAAGTAATAAAATTTGACAAAAAAAAATTAGGGTTCTTGATTAATTTTTTAAGCCCTTTGGGCATTTTATGCATAAAGATTCGATCTTTGTGCTTCAAGATTCAATCTTTATTGATTATAAAATTAATTAGACGAATTCTAGGTTGTATAAAATTTTATGGATAAAACTTGATGCGTTTAATTATTAATTGATCAGTTTTATGTTTAAAATTAATTGTTAATTCGGCATCCATGATAAATACATGCAATTTATCATGGAG
>BQNB010043165.1:2306-45665 GCA_026074375.1 Tanacetum coccineum | reverse complement strand
CGGGTCAAGTAACCGAGACGGATCGGGTCGGGTTGACCCGACGCATTAAATGCACCCGAGTCGGACTAACCTGGAGCATTTAATGCAAAAGACAAATCCTGTATTTGTATTGTTGAGTAATTATAATGAAGCATCGACACTTGCTAAATATACAATGCATTAATCAACTATGTGGTTAAGATCTTTGAATTTTAAATATACGAGGCGTTCGAATTCGTGCGTTGCACCGGGCTTAGTTTTTGGGAAAAATCAGACTTTTACTTATGCAAAACATCGTATAACTTCATAAGTAACTCAAATAATTTTTGATCTGCAACATGTTCTCTTGAAACCTCATTGCGGCATATTCGCGTTCCTAAGGATCCTAAGCCTTTTCATAGAGCCAAGAAACATCATGGAATAATAATTAGCTACTTAGGTCTTATGACATGCATGGGGTTGTTGAAAAATTCCAAAAATGCCTTTTTTGTTGGTATCTGTGATAGGATGATGGTGTTATGATGTAAGAAAGATGCATATATCTCTGCATATGTACTAGGAATAATTTTGGTATCAATCACTAGCTGTCTAAATTTTTTGAAATTTTGATCACTTTTACTTTTTTTTGAGCATTACTAACTCTTTTGTTCTATAAAAGTTTATAAATTTTGTGATGCTATTTGAAGAAGAAAAAATTAACAGAAGTGTGTTGTAGCCATTGAATACTGATTTGGATGGTTGTGAAAGGGAATATTCAAAAGGTTTAAATAATAAATAAATGGTGAATGTATATATATGTAGAAAATACAGTTGGGAGTTGTGAGAATGTGAGGTAAGCCAACCTATAAAAGGTGAGGTAGTGGAAGAAGTCTTGGACTAGGTAAAAGTCAAAGCAGGAAACTCAATCTTGTGGGGCACATCAAATTACTAAATTGCCCTTATCTTATTTCTTGCAAGAAACAATGAAAATTAACTTCCTTTGAAGTCATGGTCATGGGTCATAACTTTGAGACTTAAGTGCATAAATAAATGGTTCCCTTTTTTCTGCTGTAGGAATACAATGTTTCTTTTTTTTGGAACGGCAATTTGTGGCTACATGGCCTCTAGCCCAGAAGGCGTAGCGAGCCCACACAACCAGGTTGGGTACAGCCCAGAAGGCAATGACACCCTTTCCTTTACACACGCTGGGCAAGGAAGGAAACCCACTATCGCACTAGGACCATAGCACTCGAACATGAGACCTTGCCTAGGAGGGTAAAACCTCCATACCATTGGACCAAATGCCCGTTGGTGGAATACAATGTTTCTTGAGTAAGATTATGTGTACTAATTAATTCTTTCAAAATTCAATGGATCTAAATTTGATGACATTGTGGAATGGTGTGTAAACAAAAAGGTTTTCTTGTTCACTAATCCAATTGAAAGGTATTTTATTGAAGAAAAAACTTAGTTGTGTTTGTTTATTGTATTTTTTTGATGTAAATGTATACAAATGGGAATTTTTTTCTTATCTGTTTAAAGAATGAATCAATAGCTTCCCAGGTCATAAGTCAGGGAATGGAATGTCAACATTTTTTTATATAGCAAATAGCAAAAATGACCTAGTTACGAGTCTATCATTGTACACGGAATTAGAGTATCTAAAACATGTCGGATAAGTTTAACGTAATGAAATTGTCTTGTGTTAATCTGCGTACGTAAACAATGAGTTTGATGCAAGATATGTAATGACAAAATGGTTTGTTTTGGCTTAACAAGAAATCTTTTGTTAGCTTTTACATTTTAAAAAAGTAAGATGACAGGTGGGTTTTCATTTTAAAAAACTAAAAAGAAAATGTAAGAATAGGGGGTGAGCAAAATAAAAAACCTAAAAAAAACCAAAACCGTAACCGAGAAACCGGAAAAAAAAAAACCAGTCCGAAAAAAAACGATAACGAACTAGAAACGACGGGTTTTCTTTTGGCTTTTATCGGCATTTTTGGCCTGTTATTGAGCACGATGTTTATATGGCTGTAAATCATTTCTTCATTCATGGAGAAATTCCTCCTGGTTGTAACTCATCATTTATAGCTTTGATCCCAAAAGTCCCGGACGCTAACTTGGTCAAGGACTTTAGACCTATTAGCCTCATTGGAAGTATCTACAAGATCATTGCCAAGATTTTGTCTAACAGGCTTGTTAATGTTTTGGGGGACATTGTTAATGAAGTGCAATCTGCATTTATCGCCGAAAGACAAATGTTAGACGGTCCGTTTATTCTTAATGAGATTCTCCAGTGGTGTACCAAAAAGAAGAAGAAAACTCTAATTTTTAAGGTCGATTTTGAAAAGGCCTTCGATTCGATTAGATGGGATTTTTTAGATGATGTTCTTAAAGAGTTCGGTTTCAGGTGTAAATGGCGTAACTGGATTCAAAGTTGCCTAACTTCTTCTAAGGGTTCTATTCTTGTCAATGGATGTCCTACGAATGAGTTCCAATTCTATAAAGGGTTGAAACAAGGCGATCCTTTATCCCCCTTCCTCTTTATCCTCGTGATGGAGAGCCTTCATTTATCTTTTCAAAGGATCGTAAACGCGGGGATGTTTAAAGGTATTGTGTTAGATCAATCTTTATGTCTTTCGCATATGTTCTATGCGGATGATGCTATTTTCTTAGGGGAGTGGAGTGACGGTAATATCTCCACTTTGATTCACGTTTTGAAATGCTTTTTTCATGCTTCGGGCCTTAAGATTAACTTGAACAAAAGTAAGATAATGGGGATTAATGTGGAAAGTGCTCAGGTCATCCAAGCGGCTGCAAAGTTAGGATGTCTCGTTCTTAAGTGTCCTTTCTACTATCTTGGGACTAGAGTGGGAGGTTCTATGACACGTGTTCAAGCATGGCAAGAGATAGTTGAAAAAGTGAAGTCTCGGCTTTCCAAATGGAAATCCAAAACTTTATCTATTGGTGGTCGTTTAACTTTGTTGAAATCGGTTTTAGGATCTATTCCAGTCTTTCACATGTCTATTTTCAAAGTTCCTTCAAAGGTGCTTCATATCTTGGAGTCTATTAGAAGTCATTTCTTTAATGGCCATGATCCGGGTAGTAAAAAGGCTTCTTGGGTTAAATGGAACAATGTTTTGACAGACAAAAAACGAGGCGGGCTAGGTGTGTCTAGCTTATTTGCGTTAAATAGAGGCTTGATGATTAAGTGGGTTTGGAAGTTTCTCTCGCAAAAAGACTCTCTTTGGACTAAAGTTATTGTGGCTATTCACGGTGTGGGTGGTAAAATTCATTCGGAATGGACTTCTACTGGCAAATCATGTTGGCTTTCGATTTTGAGTGAAGTTCGATCTCTCCAAAGAAAAGGTATGTACGTTTTTGATTATCTGACTCATAAGATGGGAAACGGGGAGTCCACCAAATTCTGGTTGGATCATTGGCATACTAGGGGCATTTTTAAAGACATTTTTCCCAGATTATACGCGCTTGAATCCTCAAAGGATGTTACTGTTAGTTCCAAGATAGGCGACACGAGTTTGGTCTGCTCCTTCCGTCGAATTCCTAGAGGGGGTATCGAGCAAAATCAATTCGACAGCTTGGTAGAATTGGTTCGTTCTGTCACTATCGTGCCTTCGGCTGACAGATGGAATTGGAATCTGGAGAGTACGGGTATATTTTCGGTGGCCTCTGCTCGTAGACGTATCGATGAGATATGCCTTCCGAATATTGGAGAAGAAACTAGATGGGTAAAGTGTGTCCCGATAAAAATCAACGTTCTTGCCTGGAAAATCAAGACCGATGCTTTACCTACCCGGTTCAACATTTCTCGTAGAGGTATTGACATTCAGGATATGTCGTGTCCCATTTGTGATAATGCTATTGAATCGACGGACCATTTGTTCTTTAGGTGTGGATTGGTTCGGGACATTGCTAATAAGGTTTTGAGCTGGTGGAATTTGGATCACGCAAACTTGAACTCATATGCAGAATGGAAGTCTTGGCTTGTTTCAATTCGTATGAATTCCAAACTCAAAAAGATGTTCGAAGGAGTTTGGTATTCCATTTGGTGGTACGTTTGGATCTATCGAAACAAGCTCCTATTTGACGAGAGAAAACCTTCGAAGTCGATGCTTATTGATAATGTCATTGCTAGTTCTTTTTATTGGTGTAAGTATAGATCTAAAGCCTCGTTCGGATGGAACGAATGGCTCAAAAACCCCTATATTATTGTTTTGTAATCTAGCTCCTTGCTAGTTTTTGTTTCTAATAAAATCGCCGTTCAAAAAAAAAAAGATACAAGTCATACAACAACCTCTAAAGTTCACCCGACATTCCCCTTTCTAAACCGTATCAATCAGACTTCGTATTCTCCTTTTTGTTCATGTATGCAGTCTATAAACTTTTTCTCTAACAACAATACTAACTATCTCATAATATAATCCATCTCACATCTATTAAGCATGATTTAAACCAACAATCATTTAGTTAAACAACTTCTCACACAAAATGTGATATCATTGAGATAAACCATTTGATGTATAAAACTTTTTTTTTTGTTAACCATGGTTTCTGACTCTTTTGCCGACTAATCCACGAGGTTTGAATCCACCGACACATATACTCAAACCAGATAAAATTCTCCCTTTTCAAGAGGTTGGCGTGGCCACTACAAGGTTGTTTGCACCTAGCAGGAATTCAACTTGAAATCTCACACATATTAGAGTGATAGTCACAAACTCTTTTGCCAGCAAGGCACCTTGAGTGGTTGTATAAAAACTTTTTGTCTGGCACTATTTTGGGTTTGTTTTGATGAAAATAAGTGTCTTGAATTAACTTTCTAAATCGTACTGTGAAGTCGTCCTTTTATTACTCATTACTCACTGTGAAATCTATTGTGTTTATTACGCCATAGTTCCTACAATTTCACTTTATAGATTGGAAACTATCCAAGAAAGATTCAACATTTGACTAGTGCTTATAGTTAGGGGTGGCAATTCGTGTCGGGTTCGGGGCTCCAGATACCGCAACGCGGAAACTTGTTAATGATGAGACGACACACAAAATAAGAAAACATCAAAAAGTATGGATCGAAAACCGTATAATTACTCAAGAGTTTGGACTGATAAAAAAGATAGAACATTACCTTGGCAAACTTGAATGATTTACTGGTTATCGATTGTTAAGATTTAAAATTGTGTTTCGCTCAATATTTATAAGCAAATAACTGGACTATGTATGGAAACACAATTCAAGCCCAATACGTGCAGGCCCAATAAGTTTTCCTTTTTCTTTCCCAATTTAATGACACCTTAATTATTATACGAGGCATATACATAAATTATGTAGTAACAAACACAAAAGTCAAAACATGTATTTTTATTCCAATCCATTGAAAGAGTTGAAGATCTCAAAACACCATCTATTTTCTAGTAGATTGTATGTACTCTCTCCGTTAAAAAAAAGTTTTTACCTTACTATTTATGTTTGTCTCAAAAAAAAGTGTCTAATTTTTATTTTTGGATAGTAATAATGACTTTTTTATTTTTGGGGTAATATGGATTGAACTTTGGAAAAACTAATGATTTTGGTAAAGAATAAATATGAACTTGATATTTAGATATTTGGATTGTTGACTACCATTTGATCACTCACTTAGCCCAGAAGTAGGTCGAAAGGGTCCGAACTTTGTGTTTGATTTCGAGTTGTCTGTCTATAACAACTCGATGTTAGCTTTATGAGAATTAGCAAATAAAATGCTCGTCATCCCAATATAGAAATATTGAATTGTTGACTCATGTTCTCTAACAACACTGTTGAGAAGGTTAAATTTTTTTTGGTTCCAAACTTGAATCAATCTTAAAGCATTTTCATAATAATCTATATCGAAGAGGATTCTTTTTTATTGTGAGATAAACCGATCTTTTGAATAGCTAATGCACATTCATTCGATTATACTTAAATTTATGAAATTTGTCAATCATCCCAAGTACTCCTCCATTACCCCTGTCTCCAAAACTATACTCGATTTTTTAAAAATGAAATTCGTGTTATCATTTATCTTTAGATTCGTGACAAATCTAAAAGACATTTTTTGCAAATCTCTTACTTTTCTTAGAATTACCAATCCATGTGGATCGACACTGGTCTATACCCTAAAATCTGTAACTATTAACGGGTTATACTTTACACCCAGTTTTAGTTGGAAAATAGGATAAAACTATTATTATAAATTTAAAGCTTAAATGTTTAAAAAAATAAAAAAAAAACACATCCAAAGTTTTTTGACGCTGTTGTCCGGGGAAGTTCTATCATTCTTAGTTAAGTTGTTTCTGTTTTCAATCACAATTTTCCAAACTCGCCGTACAGTTTCTGGCAAACGACACAACAATACTTTTTTCTTCAGAAAGTGTGTCGCACAATTACATTGTGTGATGGTTTTCCTGCAATCCCAAGAAGTACGTCGTACTTTACCCAAGTACGCCGCACTTTCTGCAAAAATTTCACCAGCAGATTTCAAATCAAAACCAAAACCAAAACCCAAAACTCCTTTCTCGGGTTTTATAATCATCTGATTATAAACCTTGTAAACTTTGTATATATATTTTATCAACTTTTTCAAAAGAAAAAAAACCAAAAAACATAAATTTCCAGAAAAGCCGGCGCACTTTTCCTAAAGTACGCCGCCTACTATCCATCGAACAAATAGATAAATAATATATATATATATATCCAATATATAAATATACATATACATATATATATACATATATCTATATATACATATACATATATATATATAAATAATATATACTTAAACATAATATATAGCATATTTAATAACATACATATATATACATACATATATATATACATATATATATATATATAATAAAAAACGAAAATATATATATAATATATAAAAAATATATATATATACATACATATAATATACATAACATAATATACCTAGCATATACTATACATACAACATAACATACATACATATAAATAATATCTAAAAATATATATATCAATACAATAGATAAATATATATAGTGGGGGCCTTTCTTTTCAGAACCATTCTAATGCGAGAACTGACAGACCCATCAAAATATACATGCACCTACTTTTTACAAATAAAAAAATACATAAAAATTCATCAATAATCGTAAAAATCTTCCACCAATAACTTCAGTATCATCATGAACTCTTCTCTTCTATTCACAAAAAGCGCCTTACACACGGCCGTAATGTTGTGTTGCTGAACCTTTATATAACAAACATGCACACCTTCAAAATAAAATTTGTATTTCCACTTTTCTATCTAAATTATTTATAACAACTATTTTTTTTTAAACATATATGGTTGTTTTAAAACAAAGGAAAAAAATACATTATTGAATAAGCGTGCATGCAGTTTTTGTGGTTTCTGTCAGGTCTCGCAACTAAGAAAAAAAACTGGGGGTTTTTTCCTGAAAAGAAAGTCTCAATATATATTATATATATATAATATAAAAATAAAAATAATAAATAATAATAATAATTCTTTTATCTACTATCCCTTATTTTCTAACATATAATAGAAACTAAAATAATCTAAAATATATTAAAAACAGTACAAATATAAATCAACATATAAATATATAGATAAAAGTAATTTACTTTATTTTGAATATTATTCTATTAGCCTTAATTATATAATATAAAAATGTCTTTTTGTAAAATGCTTAACGTATGTATAAATCCTTGATCTTTTGGAAAACAACCCGTAAGACTAATATATAAATTGAATAAAAAATTAATAACAAATACTTGTAAAATTAAAACTAACCAAAAAGAATCCGTTCAGATCAAATCACTCAAATCTTTAACTCAACATCCTTTAGTTAATGAATTTGTCATCTTAAATAAATCCGAAGAGGATATCGAATCCAAACAAATAATTCTCGATCCTGATGATCAACCCATGTGGGAAAGTGCTAAGACTATAGCACCGAATCCAAATTCTATCATTATTCGACCCGATGTTGATGACAACTTTGTTATCAATAGTACCCACTTGAAAATGATTCGATAAAGCAAATTCGATGGTTATCTGCGGGCCGATCCGCATGACCACATTCGTGAATTTCTCGCAATCCGCGACATGTTCAAATATGGTGAAACAAAAAGTGAAGCGGTCAAACTTTTGATGTTTCCCTTTTCCTTGTGCGATGATGCTAAAACATGGTTTAACGAGCTTAATGAAGAGTCGATAATATCGTGGGAACCAATGAGAAGAGCTTTTATAAACAAATTCTTTGCACCTTCATTATTTAACCATCTTTTACTTGAAATCAGAAGTTTCTCTCAAAACATATGTGAAAGCCTAACCGACGCCTGGTTACGACTGAAGAACATGCTTCGAAAATGCCATGGGCACGATCTGACCAAATGAGCTATTATTCAAATATTCTATCATGGTCTAGATGAACCCACTCAAGGAATCTTGGACGGAACTGCCGGAGGAATCTTCCTCTACAAAAGTCCGAATCAAGCTTTTCAATTTCTTGATGAAAAAGTCATTTTCAAACTTGATTGGTCCACTAAATCTAAAAATGAACTTCATCAAAAATCTGTTGCTTTCGCCGATGGAAGTAATAGTAATAATGATAATTCTCGATTAATGGAAAAATTGAAGGCTATGGATTCTCAAATTACATGCTTAAAAGAAAATTTACAAGATATGCGTTATAAGTGTTTTACTTTGTTATTTGATAATCTGTTTTTAATTAGTTTGAAATAAAAAATGATTTTTGGAAATGTTAAGGTCTGTTTTGAACAAGCAGTACTAACTCCAAGTTAGTACTGCTAGTTCATTTTTTGGAACAGTACTAACTTAAAGCTACCAGTACTAACTCCAAGTTAATACTGGTAGTTAGTTCTGTTAATACTGGTAGTTCATTTTAGCTTATCAGCTTATTATTTCTGCTTATTAAAGATTTCTTTAGCTTTTTAGAGTAGATTAAACCATTTTCCTTTACTGTCTTTAGGAGTAAGCTTATTTAAGCTTATTCTCCTTTTCAAAGTATTTTCAAGTGTTCATCAGTTTTAGTTTTCTAGCTTATTTATCATTATAATCTATTCTGGTTGCTTAATCTTATGCCTAAATGCTTATTAGGGGTAGTTAATTATCTGTTTTAGCTTATTTGCTTATTTCTTGTTTCATAGTGTTTTGTTTAAGCTAGCAGTACTAACTTAGACCAACAGTACTAACATATAACTAGCAGTACTAACTTCAAGTTAGTACTGGTAGTTAATACTGGTAGTACTGCTGTTAGTACTGTTGAGCTTATCTTATTTTATTTAGCTTAATTGCTTTTTGTATTTGCTTATTTAGAGTTAGTTTAGCTTATTTGATTTGTCTTAAGTTTATTTGAGCTTATTTGTGCCTTAGTGTAAAAGTTTTAAGTGTTTTTGCTATTTCTAGCTTTTATGCTTGTTCTAGCTTATGTTTCCTTAAATTATCTTCTTGTTCAATTGCTTATTAGGTTTAGTATCCAATCATATTAACATCCTTGTCATATTCAAACACAAATCATCATTCGTGACTCGATATTCCATCTCTAGCCTCGTTGGGACATAACGACCCGGGAACACTCTATACTGCTTCCGGTTTTCTTGATTTTGTGGGTCCTGATCCTTGTTTTATATTTATAGATGTCTGTGTTTATTTATATATAATAAGGTGTAAGAACGCTCGAGTCAAGTCCCTACTCCAAGAAACCCCCGATACGCCGTATCGAAGACATTTGATACGCCGTATCGAAGACATTCGATACGCCGTATCAAAGACATTCGATACGTCGTGTCGACCTGTTTCTAGACTCTATAAATACAAGACCTTAAACTCAATTTTAGGTATTCAAGTGAAGCCCTAAATCACCAAGTCGACCAAGAGGCGAATAGAAGATCACAAAAGGTCAAAAAACATCCTCAAAATCATTGGAAAACTCTTGTAATCTTTGCACACCCCAATACGTGTTCGGTTAAGATTTCTTCTCTTTAATTGTTCATATATGAAACCGTATGTATTTTTGCAATGACTATCGACTGATAACTTTAGGTACCAGCCATGTTTATGAAGATTTAATGTTTGTTTTATTTATATCGATTGCTTAATTTATCGTTGATTGCTTGTTTATGTTTATCATTTTATACTTGTTTACGTGCTTTAGTATGCGATCTATCATTCAACTAGGTCTAGTCCTACATATTTAATGCGCTACAACTTCGGTGTTGTTTAGGCGTAGGCTAAGAGTCCGAGATAGCTCTCCATATTGCAATTTATATATCTAGAATCATAGGATCACAAATAATGACCTATCTTTGCCTTTAGTTTAGTAAGCTTAGTTGGACCAGCAGGTGACCTTGAGATCAATGAGTATGTTCTTATTCCATTGGTAAGGACTTGGATAGTAGACTACTAGTATATAAAGAGCTGTTAAGCAGTAAGTGGGTAAAGTCTCCATGGGCTAGTTAGTAATCTCGCTGCGTGTGCTGGACCAATACTAAATATACTAAGATAAGATTATAATCAACAAATCTTGCTTTAATGCGGATGCATCTAATTGTGAAGGAATTAGCATGTCTAGGTCTTAAGAAACTCTGTACCGCCTAAGTCCTAGGATGGATGCCCATTTCAGATAATCAATCTTGCACAAAATCAACAAACCCGCATTTATTTATTGGATTTATTCATGGTTGATATGTTTCCTTACACTAGATGTTGAAACCATCCTCTTCATTTGTACATTCTTCTTTGTGTATGTTATTGATTTACCTGTCATCAAAACTTAGGTTAGATACCCAAAACTATGGCCGATCATCTCAGGCTGAAAACCCCCTTATCATTAGTTTAGGTTAAACTTCGGTCTAAACATAAATTTCTATCTCTCGAATTAGTCAAACATAGATAACTAAAATAT
The DNA here is from genome assembly GCA_026074375.1 of Tanacetum coccineum. Classification (NCBI taxonomy): domain Eukaryota; kingdom Viridiplantae; phylum Streptophyta; class Magnoliopsida; order Asterales; family Asteraceae; genus Tanacetum; species Tanacetum coccineum. Next base: position 34,737 of record BQNB010043165.1, on the reverse strand, counting down.
TGATAGAATTAGGAGTTAACTCTCTCGCTCTTAGTGATCGACATCCTACTTACCACGAAACTCTATCTGTCCGGGTACACTGCCCGTTAAAGTGTTGTTTTAGGTAAAGTCGACAAAATATAAATAGTACAACTTGATACATAAAATAACACCTACACGACAACACATCAAGACTCTTGGGTATTGCTCCTTTAGAGCCGTATCTCCTATCCAAATGTCATCCCAAAACAAAGAATTTTCGCCATTGCCCACTTTTTTTCGAAGTATAAGTGATGAGATCAATACCTTGTTGTTTAAGATTAAATGTCTTGCGTACAATATCCATCCTGGTAGAGGAATAAGATGAGGTTTGTAATTTGTGAAGGTGGCCCAAATCTCCATGAAGGGTGGCTATTACTCTAGCACATAACGAGGAGCCTTGCGTTCGAAAATGCCAAACCTATTTAAACATAAGAGCCCGTTTTAATGCATAAAACTTGAAACGCCTAGACCCTCATTATTTTTAGAAGCTAACACACTGGACCAACTTGCTCGCACCATTTTCTTCTCATTACTTTCCATACCATTAAAGAAATGACTACGGATCGACTCTGTATTATGTAACACCTTAGCGGAACCTTAAACATAGACAACTGATAGATCGTCATCGACCCCAACACTGATTTTAAGATCGCTAACCTTCCTCCAACTGAGAGATTTTTCATCTTCCATTTGGATAAACGAGCCTTCACTTTATTAACAATTTCATCCCAAGATTTAATACGAGACATCATACCTCCTTCATTTACACCCAAATATAAGAAAGGAGGTTTGAGAGTTAAACATCCCATAGAATTTGCTACAATCTAAACTTGGTCAGTGGCTGTAACCCTTGCCCTTTTTATGAGGTTTGAATGTTCTAATTTGGTCATTTGACCTTTTGACTTTTGTCAGTTTCGTTAGAACAAGTACCGTGTTGACGATGGTGAATAAATGTGATTTTGGTTATCTGGTGTTTATATTGCTTGTGATAATACTTTTTAGAGGATTTTATCTATGTTGAATATGTTCCAGGAGGTTCGTCCCGTAAATAGCTCGAAATATCAAAAAACAAGTCCTGACATGTCCGTTAATGTTCAAAACGAATTTTGGGAAGTTTTATTTGGAAATATGTCGTGCGAATAGTCTAAGTTCTTGGAAAAGTATTTATAAGTTTAATAAAAATACTAGGAAACTTCGGGTAACATTTTAGAATCGAGAACGTTGAGCTTTAAGTAAAACCGACACAAAACGGAGCAATCCGAGCCCCCCTTAAAGTTCCTATATCCATGTCAGACAAGGAGGGAACAAGAAGCTAGTTTTTTAGCTTTAGTGTCCCAAACTATTACAAATCATTTGGTCTAACCATCCACATGCATTTTTTTCATTTCCACCCTTCAAACAATGTTTTCTTCAGTTTCTCTGTCTTGGCTTGCGTCCGAAACAACAACACTAACACATAAAAGTTTGTCAACTTTGACCATGAACATGAAGATTTAGGAATAGTGGGTTGATTCTAGTATTCGGGTTATCATTTAAACAATGTTTGGGTTGTCGGATCGTGTTCTAACTCGCTTTCAAAACCCTCTTTGTAAGTCTTCCAACTTAACATGCTCCTGACGCCATCGCCACATAGATGGTTCTAGAGCCACTTTAAGTCGGCCACGTCCTTGCCACCCGTCGCCTGGATCTCTCCTGACGCCGTAACTCATGAATGATCCATACGCCGTCGCTTTATGGCTGCGACGCCGTCTCTAGGCTCTAAGTAGACAATTCTTTATGGTTCATGGTGTAGAGTCGTAGTCTTGCCCGTTTCTTCTTCAAATGTGCCCAAGTCACGTGTATTTCCTCCAAATACCATCCAAGTGCTAAAAACCTAAAAATAAACGATTAAGCATATAATCTGGGCATATTTGCATGATTTAGAGGGTTAAATAACCCTGAAATAGTGTATAAAATGACACCTCATCATAAACAAATCTCTATCAGCTAGAAGTAGGGCCTAAACAGCTCTTAAAGGCAACAAGGGTGAAACACGGGTTTAAACGGGGCGAATCATCCTGCAATCTTTACCAAAAGCGTTGCACCAACGAGGGCGACAAAATCACATATACACGTAACCACAACAAGAACACACAACATTCACACACACATACATATAACATACATATATATCATATATATATATATATATATATATATATATATATATATATATATATATATATATATATATATATATATATATATATATATATATATATATATTGGCATTTTCTTTGCAGAACCACTTTTTTGTACAGAACCTACAGAACCATCTATTAACCAATCTGGGCCATTGAATGAGTTTGATTAAAGGCCAAGATTAAAAGTGATTGAATTGCAAATAAACAATAAATGAGGGTTCTCTTTTCAATTAAATAAAATGCCAAAAGAGTATTATAGGTAATACACTTTAATTAATTTCAAAAAAATTGTCCATTTATTTTGGAAACTGATTTAATAGGGATCAGTTACTTTTTTTTCTCACACACGATCATCATCCCACAAACCCTAGCCTCCACACCAAAAATCCTCTTTCTAGTAAATCGATAAAAATCAAATATATCCCTTCTCTGTTTATTCGATCTGAAAAAAAGAAACATCATCAACCCCTTTTCTTTGTCGTTGGAAAAATAGCTACGCATCTATGTGATGGTTGTGTTAGAGGGAGGACGACGACTGTGACATGGTTGTGTAATGGTTTGGAATTTTTTTTGAGTTTTACCCTTTAGATATGTGTCGAAGGTTGTGTGATGGAGGAGAACCAAAGCGGTTGTGGCTGGATGAGTAGGACAACGATTGGATTAGGATGACAACGGCGGCAACTGGACGACGGTGGGACATCCTTTTCCAGGTTCTTTTTTTGTTTTATTGGTTGGTCACCGGTTTCTCTAAAATGGTAGCAGTAGACATGTAAAAAAAGAATATAGGTAAAATAATATATGCAAATTAGATGCAAGTCTTGTTAGGCATTTGTCGTTTGTGGGTTACATCGATAACTTAGAGGGATTGGGACTGAGTCACTGATCTTCGAGGCATTCTCTGATAAACTTAAGTTTTGCTTATCGAAACTTTTGTTTTTATATATTAAACTTCAATAATACCCGTGGACTTATGATTGAAGATATATTTTCAAAAGCTATTATGCCAAGAACTTGATGTTTTCAAACTTATTTATGTTGTGTTTTCCAAGTTTGGTCAACTGACATATTTCAAGCCTTGAAATGAAGTAAAATGAAGCAGCCTTTTACTTGAATCTTCAACTAGCAGACCAAAGAAAATACTACACGAATATAAGAAAATAAGGGTGCATGAACATATAAGACTCTATGACATTGTTCAATCAAGCGAAACAATTTTCAGTCTCATGAAACACCAAAGATTTATGAAAAAAGTGCGCCTAGTTGTACCCGTATGGCGTACCACTCAGGACATAAATGCCCCTACAAAAGAAGACCATGCCCTACCGGAGAAGTCAAGTGTGTGTAGGGTACTAAAAATTTCACTTAGCCAAGTTGAGGGTACCATTCTCTACCTTTAATAATCCAGGGTACTAAAAATTTCACTTAGCCAAGTTCAGGGTACTAAACTGCGTTTTGGCCAATTTTTAATGTGTTTCTCATTTTCTTGTGTATCGCTCTGATATAGTAAACCTCATACCTGTATATAATGTATCTAGATACTTTTTTATTTTTTATAGTAAAATCTATCATAAAAGAAAGAGAATTGCAAGTGTGTTATATGGTACCAAAAATAAAGGTGGTTAGTGTAGGCAAAGAGATTTTGTTTAAGTTGTTTGTTTTGATAACTTATTTATAACTTTGTCCATAGTGCAGTTAAAGCAGGATTCATCATGTTATGTTTTTTGAAGTACGGTGGCAATAGATATTTTTGGAGACACATATGTTTTATTGAAGACGTGCATATATGTTTTTGAAGAAGTCACATAGGTCTCGCGAGGCTGCATGCGTCTTTTTTTAGAAGGAGATTCACATATGCAGTGAATTTGATAGTACTGATGTTTTTGAATTGTAATTTTATTTAGCTGAATCAAACAAAAATAATGATATATTAATTTCATTATTTGTAATTTAAAGGTTACTATATGTGTTTATATTTAAGTGGTTAAAAAGTATTTGAAATTAAAGAGTGTACACTAGAAACATATTGCTATTCCATTATAAATATAAAAATCCTGGCACTAAAAACATATAAAGATTTATAACAATATTAAAAAAAAATCACATATATGCACTCGTTTTTTTGAGAAATAATGCTATGCTGAAAAAAATATAAAACTAAAAAAAATGTTATTTTTTTAATTCTGAAGATTATAAGGTTTAAAAAAACATTTTTTAATAAAGAAAATTTAAAAAGAAGGTGAAAATGCATTTTACTATTATACCCTTTCTATTTAAAAAAAATTATTTATTAATATTAAATTCCTATTGGTCCAAGAGTAGTTCTGTAGGTTCTGTACAAAAAAGTGGTTCTGCAAAGAACGATCTTGATTGATACGTAAAAAAAATCTGCACTAAAAACATATAAAATTAACAATATTAAAAAAACATATATGCACTAGTTTTTTTTGAAAATATGTATGCTGAAAAAAATATAAAACTAAAAAAAATGTTATTTTTTTAATTCTGAAGATTATAAGGTTTAAAAAAACATTTTTTAATAAAGAAAATTTAAAAAGAAGGTGAAAATGCATTTTACTATTATACCCTTTCTATTTAAAAAAAATTATTTATTAATATTAAATTCCTATTGGTCCAAGAGTAGTTCTGTAGGTTCTGTACAAAAAAGTGGTTCTGCAAAGAACGATCCCCTATATATATATATACACACACACATATGCTACCGAGGTTTATATCTTTAATTATTGCCCCTGCAGCATATGATACATATCACATACCCCCCCACTTGAGATGAACAATGTCGAAAGTGATGAAAGAGGGGGTCTTTACAGATCATTAATAATAGGTCTTCTATGATAGCGCAAAATTTCCGAACCCATATCCATGAACTGATGGACTTAAGTAGCCAGGTACTTCAACACAAAGAAAAATTAGACTACAGGGTTGGCTAAGGCAAAAGGGTGTGACGATACATAATAGGGTTTAAACATGGATTGGCTTAACAATGTGATCTAGGGTTATCTTGCACTAAAATGGAGTGCAAACAGGAGGTTTCACACATGAGATCGACTAGTCAGTGTAACAAGTCGATAACACACACATATATGCTATTTATATATGTGATCTATCCTAAGTAGTTTGCATCTCCAAACTTCTAATTCCAACAATCAAAATTAGTTCTCGAAATGATGTACATGCCAAGTTCTAAAGTCTACAATACTACCGGCACACTCATATTTTTGGTGGATTTTTGTATAATAGATGAAAATGGAATCATTAGGCTTAACCTCATCAATTGAAATAAAGGATAATAGTGCGCTCAGTAAAGATTAATTCTAGTTTAGTAAAAAAAACATGTCAAAAAATTTAAAATTGGCACAAATTTCAAAGAAAACTAGAAAATCGAAGGCAAATATAGGTTAAGTGATAATTCTACTCCCACACCCCCTCACTTGGTTTATACAATATCCCTATTGTACATTTAAAGAAATGAAAATTCAAAAATAAAAGTAGAATTAGAACGAAAGACTCCCCTAGATTTGCTCGAAATGATGAAGAGACAGTATGCTCTAAGCCATGCTCTAAGTCTGCTTCCTCAAGCAACATCTACCCTCACATCATTAGCCTGTATAGCATTTGACTAGATCGGTTTAAGATGCTTCCTTGCAGCTTGATTAGCATCCTAGCACCACTCCATGTGCGTTACCTGTATAACTGCAAGAAAGACTTATACCAAAAGCGTAAACCAGGATAGAAAACACCATAACACAAAATATACAAAACTATACACAAAATAAACCTAACTCACTTGAGCGATGCAGGATGCTCTTCACATTGCATTTAGGCGTATGCAAACAAACTTTTTAAAAAACCACTTGTGCCCAAGAGGAACAGTGAAGTCTCTGATGGTTTCTAGAGATATACCCTCAAAGTTAAGTTACCTAATATACACGATAGTTTTATTAAAATGCAACATTTCAAAATGATATGTTGTAAAGGAATTACTGTGTAGATCTCGCTGTGTTAAACGTACTGGATTTATTTCGAAGTCTGTTTCTGTTTGCAAAACATGTAATGAATGTTTGGTTTTTGGTAATCATGATAAGTGTGGTGTTAAACATTTGAATTCTATGAATGCTAAAAACCCCAAGGTCAAAGATGATGCGACTGTGAAGCAAGTTTGGAAAGCTACTAGCAAAATATTTGCTAGTGTTTGTTCTAAGTGGAGGCCCACAGGAAGAAAATTTACTTTAGGTGATACGTGCCCTTTAACTAGGATCACTAAACCTGAAGTAGTGCCTTTAGAAAAATCAGGAAGCGTTAGTACTAGTGAACCTGCTAATAATGTCATTGTGACACCTAGGTTCTCTAGGAAGCCTCTCACTAGTTACAAACGTAAAGATAGAAAACTAAAGGACATTTCCACTGGCAGTCCCCCTAATGCATAAACAAAGGCTGTCAATGATCCTGTGAATGTTAATGATTTATCCGCTAACCAACTGGAAAAAATGTCTCAAACCTAGTTCAGAGATATGTCGCAACAAGCACTACCAAGTTACGCCATAACCAAGTCTGAAACGAATTTTAGTTTATTTTATTTCATACGTTACGCCGTGACCTGATGAACTGGTTACGTCGTAATAGAACAAGTTACGACGTAATCAAGAGAGTTACGCCGTAAAAACACTCAATCAAACATGCAAACATTCAGAACCAAGAGAAGAATAGAGGGTTCAAGCACACATACAAGCACAAACAAACACACATACATCAATCAAACAATCAAAAACTACAAAAACCGTTCCCCGGCAGCGGCGCCAAAAACTTGATGCGTAATTTTTTTAACATAAACTACGTCAGGTTTTACATTTATAAAACATTAACTACCTCAACTATTCCTACGCACTAAAGAGCAGTGTACCCTATCGTGTATGGTGTAGTGATTGGTAAGTACGGGTGTCGACCCAAAGAACAGTTTGTGTTTCTAATCGTCTAACTGTTTATTAATCTACCTAGGAAAGCAGTAAAGAGAGCATGTTTGAGTTTTTGAGATTACTGTGGAGTTATTTTGGTGGTAAGCCTTGTTTTCGAAAATGGAATTGGTATAGTGGTGGACAACTAGAAAGGAAGAATGCAATTAATTACTATGATCTCTAGTGCAATGTTTATCGCAATCTTACAGCCACTTATTTTATGAGATACGCTTAATCCTAAATAGGTGGTCTCCTAAATAGCTTGCATACCAAACCGAGTATTAATGTTAAGGGATCGCCTAATTGATCTAGGACGAACGACTACAGGTATTGATCAACTTGCAGTCAATCGTGCATGCCAAAGTCTTTGAGATCATATAGATCCTTGACTACACTCAACCTCAAATTAATACCTACTCAGGCCACAAGGATCACTTAAATGCACTACATAAAATAATAAAGATAGCGATAAAACAACAAGATCATAACTTAATAATCAAAAATATAATTAAATAATTAAATGCCAAGAACACATAATAAAGCATAATTAATAGCATAACAACAACAAATTAAACCGCAAGATCCGCTAAATCAAAATAATCATTGAATTAAATTGACCAAAATAAGTTGAAGTATGTATACAAACTGTGCTGAATTAATGCTCTCGATCCCCTAGTCAAACGCCATGGCAAACCCCGAAGGGTTTGCCCTATACCCAACTGCGAACAGTCTTCTTTTCCTTTCTCTTGTTTGCGGCTAAAACTCACCAGGTGGAACGAATGAAAATGAATTCATTCATTCATCTATTTATAATAAATATGAACTTTGATCACCTGGCGAGCTTAGTCCTTCTTCTTCCATTATGTTTTAGTTTTATTTTCGAAACTTCATAGTATTTGTGCAACTTCAGTCCCTGTGATGACTTATCTTTACGGTGTAACGGCATCGACCACGTTACGCCGTAAACCTTCTGACGCATCATTTCTTCATTTAGTAATAAAATTTGTTATGACGTAATTACTTTGATACTTTACGCCGTAACCCTTAGTCAGCAATATTATCTTCAGCAATAAATATTTTATGGCGTAACTCTTACGGGACGTTACGCCGTAATGCCTCGTCAGCACCAAATCTTCGTAAGTAATAATTGATTACGGCGTAACTCATGCGGGACGTTACGCTGCAATATCTTTCATAATGAGGTTTTTGTCGTATTTTCTTCATTTTGCCGTTTTTCCGCATCTTTTCCGTTCCAATGCCTCTAATTACCTGAATTCGCCAAATAAATTAATTAAGTACCGAATTCACATAAAAATGATATAAAGTGACGCAATAAACGCGAGAATTTGATATATAAAAGTATTAATTATTTGATGTTATCAAAAAACTAAGTATATAATTTTCACGAAAAAAAAAGAATTTTCACGAAATTTCGGCATGACCCGTACGTTTATACGACGTTTTCCAAAGTTTTTAAACCTCAATTTTTAAACACTTTCCCAATTTCACCGTTTTCCGACAAAACACCAAAATCTATAACTTACGACGTTTATCAAAGTGTATTTCCCAAAACGACTCTCAATATTATTCGTAAGTATGTTTCACTTTCCAAAAGCTCGTAAAAACCCGTAAAATGACTAGTTAACACTTATTGGGCCTTAAGGCCCAATAGTGGTCCATTAAGTTATTCGCGTATATAAATTACGATTTAAGCCCAATACAAAAACCCATTAGTAAAAAAAATAAGTCCAAAACAATGATTTTCAAATAATCCGAACCACAATAAGCCAATCAATAAGCCACGGCTTATTTGGCTTATTGGGTCCTGGCTAAGGTAAGCCCAAAATAAATCCGATAAGCTTTTAGTTAAGTTAATAAGCTACAATCAAATCTAATACCCAAAATAAGCCATCAAATAAGCTCACAAAAATAAGATAAACTATAGGTAAATGACCAAAACTATTTTCCTTATCAAACCCATTAAGCCGAAACCTTATAAATACCAAAATTAGCCAAAAATGCTTATTTTTAAACTAGACCCAAAATAAGCTACATAGTATTTAAGTGTTTTTCAACCATCACAACCACGACATCAAAATGATAAACCCTTATTTCCCTTTATCTCTAGTTCGAACCAAACACACCCTTATTATCTTTTACGTAAATTTTTCGTGTTCGATTTTTAACAAACGCACCGTACAACTAGCTTCTATGCATCATAACAAGCTTAAAAGTACAAAAAGTTTCAAGAAAAGATAACTTGCAAGAAAGGGTTTCAAAAGAGAGTTTAGACACGATCCGACAACCCAAACGTTGTTTAGATGATAACCCGAGTACTAGAATCAACCCAAAACTTCTATGTCTTCATGTTCTTGATCAAAGTTTCAAAAATTTAAGTGTGTGTGTTTAAGGTGGGACGTGAGCAAGCAAGAAGGAGAGACAAGAAAGATATTTTTGAGATGGTGTAAATGAAATGCATGAATGTGGAAATGAAATGGACCATGGTATAGTACCAAGCACTAACCAAATTCTTGTCCCTTTGTCCCGTTGTCTTGAGTTCGACCGGTTATACCTCCTAGAGGGCTCGGGATTGCTTATTTTTGTGTCGGGTTTGCTTAAGACTCAAGTTTCACCAATTTAAAACGTTACCCGAAGTTTCTTAGTATTTTTAATGCACTCAAAAATAATTTTCCAATAATCTAGATTATTCACACGACATATTTCACAACTAGATTATTTAAATTTGATTTGAAAATTAACGTACATGTCGAGACTCGTTTTTAAGATATTTCAAGTTACACACGGAACAACCTCTCAGATCATGATCACATAGATAAAATCCCTTAAAAGGATTAATACACGTCACATAAACATAAGATAATCAAGATCACCATTTATTTAACACCGTTAACACGGTAACTAGTTCTAACAAAACGGAGAATAATCAAATCATCAAATGACTAAATTAGAACATTCAGATCTCAGAAAAGGGCAAGGGTTACATTCTACCCCCTTAAAAAGAATTCCACCCTCAAAATCCAGCTAGAACTAGAACTAAACAGATGCGGGTATTTAAGTTTCATCTTATCTTCATGCTCCTACATGAATTCAGGTCCTCGTTTCGAATTCCATCGAACCTTGACAATGGCTATTATACTTCATTTAAGCTTCTTGAACTCTCTCTCTAAGATTTCCATAGGCTCTTCTACAAAATTTAACTTATCATCTACCTGGATCTCATCCAAAGGTACTTGAAGTGTTGGGTCAGCCAAACACTTCTTAAGGTTTAACACGTTGAACGTGTCATGAACATTGTTAAGCTCTTGAGGTAATCTAAGTCTATAGGCTATCTTACCGATCCTCTCAGTGATCTCAAAAGGTCCTACAAATCTAGGTGCTAACTTCCATTTCTTCCTAAAGCGCACTACACCTTTCCAAGGTGCCACTTTGGGCATAACATGATCTCCTACCTCGAATTCTAAATGTTTCCTTCTCTTGTCTGCATAGTTTTTCTGGCAATCACGCGCAATTTTAAGCCTGTCTTTGATCTGTGAGATCTTCTCAGTGGTTTCTTGCACTATCTCAGTCCCTATCAATTGTCCTTCTCTAATTTCTACCCATAGGATTGGTAAGCGACACTTTCTGCCATATAAGGCTTCAAAAGGTGCACACCCAATACTATAGTGATAACTATTATTATAAGAGAACTCAACTAATGGAAGATGAACATCACAACTTCCCCCGAAGTCAAGGAAGCATGCTTTAAGCATGTCTTCTAGGGTTTGGATAGTACGCTCACTCTGACCATCGGTTTGAGGGTGATAAGCCATACTCATGTCTAACCGAGTTCCTAGTGCTTCTTGCATTGATTGCCAAAACCTTAAGGTGAAATGATCATCACGATCGGATATAATCGAGACTGGCACTCCATGTCTCACCATGATCTCATCAAGATACAGCCTAGCCAATCTATCTATCTTAAAGTCTTCACACATAGGTAGAAAATAAGCTGACTTAGTCAATCAGTCTATAATGACCCAGATTCAATCATGCCCATGACTAGTCCTTGGTAATTTAGTTACAAAGTCCATTGCTATATTCTCCCATTTCCATTCTAGAATTTCATGTTATTGCAGCAAGCCAGATGGCCTCTGGTGCTCACCTTTAACCTTCAAATGGGTTAAGCACTTGCTGACATACATAGCTACATCTTTCTTCATTCCTGGCCACCAATACCTATCCCTAATATCATAGTACATTTTGTCTGCCCCTGGGTGTACAGAGTACTTCGACTTATGGGCCTCATCTATTATCAGGGTTCTAATATCACCCTTTAAAGGCACCCATATCCGATCTAACTAGTATAATGTTCCATCATTACTACGTTCCATCATCTCATCTAATCCTTGTTGCATTCCTGCAATCTCATCAGATGCCTCCCCTTGAGCCGCTAGTATTTTATCCTTGATACTCGACTGAAGGGTCATGTTCATAGCTCTAACTCTCCTAGGCTTAATCCTCTCTTTCCTACTCAGTGCATCAGCAACTACAATCGCCTTACCAGGATGGTAGTGAATTTTGCAGTCATAGTCGCTGAAAAGCTCGATCTAGCGACGTTGACGCATGTTCAGTTCCTTCTGGTTAAAAATATGCTGGAGACTCTTATGGTCAGTGTAGATAACACTCTTTGTCCCATACAAGTAATGTCTCTAGATCTTAAGAGCAAAAACAACAACACCTAACTCCAAATCATGGGTGGTGTAATTTTTCTCATGGATTTTCAACTGCCTAGATGTATATGCTATCACCTTTCCTCTTTGCATTAATACACAACCTAGTCCTAAGCCTGAAGCATCACAGTACACTACAAAATCTTCTGATCCATCAGGGAGAGCTAGAACATGCGCATTACACAACTTATCCTTTAAAGCGGCTTAGCAATCTTAGAAAAGTTTTCAATGAATCTACGATAATACCCTGCCAAACCCAAAAATGAACGAACTTCTATTGAAGTTCTAGGAGCTTCCTAACTCTTAACAGCCTTAATCTTGCTAGGGTCTACATGAATATCTCCACCATTTATCACATGTCCAAGAAACTATACTTCTTGCGAGTTCGGACTTGGAAAACTTAGCATACAGTTTCTCCTTCTTGAGCAGTTCTAAGACTGATCCTAAGTGTAACTCATGCTCTTCTCGAGTCTTAGAGTCTTGGTTTAAAAATGCATTTTGCGATCCAATGCGCTAAAGGTTTCAAAGACCATTGCGTGATGCGTGATGCGAATGCGAGCGCAATTTGGACGCTATGCGTTTAGTATGAAAGAAAATACGAAAAATATTTATAGATTGTATATTACACTAACTAACAAGTAAATGCAATAAATTTACAAAATAAGCTACTAGCATACTGAATTTAGGTCAATAATCCATTTTTATAACAAATAAATTGAAAGCAAAGCTTGACATAAAACACTTAGCAAAATACAAGATACTATATTTTTGTTATTGTGTTTGTTTTGGACATCTTTTAACAAGCTTTATCTTTAGAAGGCCATTAAAATATGTGGGTATTTTTTATATGGTTTAATTTTGACTAAAATAACCTAAATTCTAGATTGCGACAGTTGCGACCATTGCTAGCATTACGCAAATGTGGTAAATAGCAGTATAATGCGAACGCAATATGGGATGGCCTAGCATTAGGCACCATGATGCAAAATTTTAAATGCAATGCAATGATGTGTGCAATTTGCGCAATGATGCACGCATTTTTAAACCAAGCTTAGAGTAAATCAAGATATCATCTATGAACACTATCGCAAACTTGTCTAGATAAGGTCTACACACTTGGTTCATCAAGTATATAAATATTGTTGGTGCGTTTGTCAGACCAAAGGGCATCACAGTGAACTCGAAATGTCCATATCGAGTTCTAAATGCAGTCTTTGGAATGTCATCTTCGTGCACCCTCAGCTGATTTATCTTAGAGAAATACTGTGCTCCTTGAAGTTGGTCAACAAGTCGTCTATCCTAAGGAGTAGATAGCGATTCTTGACGATCAACTTGTTCAACTCTCTGTAATCAATACACATTCTAAAGGAACCATCCTTCTTCTTGACAAATAATATCGGTGCTCCTCAAGGCGATGAGCTTGGTCGAATGAAACCTTTGTCTTGGAGTTCTTTGAGTTGTCCCGACAACTCCTCCATTTTAGAAGATGCCAATCGATAGGGAGACTTCGCAACCAGTACTACTCCAGGGATTAACTCAATACAAAATTGAATTTCTTGAATAGGTGGTAATCTTGATAGATCGTCCGGAAATACTTTGGAAAAATCTCTAACCATGACAATCTCTTCTAGCTTCTGCTCATTGGCCTTTGCACTCATGAGGTGTCTCATCTTCTCATCTGGTCTCTCTCCTATGACTCTAAGACCTTCTCCATTTTTAGTAGGATTCTAACTACTTTCTCATGGAAAATTATCTCAGCTTTGTGATTGGACAGCCAGTCCATTCCTATAATTACATCAAAACTCCCTTCACCAAATGGTATCAAGTCAATATCAAAGATATGACCTTCTATCTCTAGCTTACAACCCCTAATGACCTTATTGATCTCCACTAGCTGCCCGCTAGCTATTTTGATCTCATAACTGAATCCTAAGTCACTAGGCTCTAGGCTTAATAGAGATATGAAAGTAGTGGAAACAAAACTATACTCGGCACCAGAGTCAAATAGAGTTGTAGCATAGTGATTGTTTAAAGTGAACGTATACGTCACAATGTTTGGGTCTTGGCAAGCCTCTTCTGCTCCCGGCATAAATGCCCTTCCACGTTCCTGGTTATCATTGTTCCCATGACCTTGTCCCCCATTATTAGCCACAGCCTGAATCTGACGGTTTCCCTCTGGTCTTTGTGCTTGGTTCAATCTAGGACATCCTGCCTTGAGGTGATTAGTGCCACCACACTCGAAACATGCTCTAGGAACAGCAGTTGGGTTTCTAGCATTCACCGGGTTCACCATTCTAGGTGCTCTACAATCCTTAGCAATCTGACCTGGGCGGTTGCAGTTAAAGCAAACAAGGCAAGGTGACTCGGGTGGGTGGTGTAGGTTACAGTTTGCACATTTCGGTGATGTACCAGTGTACTCTCTCCTAACAGGATTAGTAGTTGTAGCAAAGGCATTTCCAGTCCTAGTACTCTTGCTGTCATCCCTTACATTCCTATCCCTAGTACTCTTGTTGTCATCCCTTACTATTTCCCTCATCAAAGTTTTAAAGTCTTCCCATTCCATACCAGCAACAACCTCTCGGCTTTATGTGTGGGTCTGAGAGTTCCACCACGTTAGAGCCTTGCCTACAAATGAAACAGCAGTATACTTCACCTTTTGGTCAATACTACACCCACTCATATCCTGAACTAACTCCATCTTCTCAACCCAACGGGTATAGACTATAGCACCTCCTTTCCCATCATACTCTTTTGGGTTACAAGCTAAAAAAACGTGCCTAATCGAGTGCGTGAACAAAAACTACCAAAACAAGTGCATGGAACATATGATAGTGAGTTGGCCGATAAAGGAAGCTCGGTGTTTTCAAAGAGCATGTTACCTCAAACAAATATAGTTTAGAATATGCTAATTGTAAAATGAAATGTTTTAATTACTTATAATTATGATAAAAAGTAACAGTTTTATTTATTGCAGAAATATGTTTTCTGTGTGCTTGATGAAGTGCATGGAACGTATGATAGTAGCTTGACCTGTGAAGGCAATTCAATATTTTCCTAGAGGATGATACCTCGAACATGTATTCTTTATGATATGATGATTGTGAATTAGTTATTCTATTTACTTATAATAAAGATAAAAATTAGCATATTTATTTGTTGCAGAAATGTGTTTTCTTTTGTGGATGACACTTGTCAAGGACTTTCAAACTGCATCCAAATATTTGGACAACAATATGGGCCTTATGGTTTGCATTTTTCAAATTAAGACGTAGATGGTTTTGTAGAAAAAGACAACTACCTCGAGAAATCACAAATTTCAAATATATCGTTTGTAAAAGTTAACAGAGATGATTGCACGAGTCTTAGGAAGTCAAGAATTTGAAATCACTCAAGAAGCGTTAGAGTTATCGATAAAATCTTATGCCTTGATATGTATAGTTTTAAGATTATAGTGTAAACTCTTAATGCTTCTGAGATTTATAGATTTTTTGTTCCTTTTAAACTTGTATAATAGTACCATACTTATTAAAAGTGTAATTATGTTTGAAAAAGATACATGCTTCCGTTTGTTTGGTATGTATTGAAATATAATATTTTACATTATACGGATTTTTCTGGTTAAATTATGCAGTAGTTGACGTTGACGTTCACAGTAAACAAAGTAGGTCAACAGTTTTTGCTCTGCCGCAACGCGCGACCACACAAACCCTCGTTAACTATCAATACTTTGTTAGCTAGTATTATTATTATGTATTGTTATTGGGCTTAAGCCCATTTCTAGAATGATCTATGAAAACTATATATTGTACTGATCCTTTGATTAATGGACAACAAAACAGTTACACGCTTACATGGTATCAGCCATCATAGATCTAAAACCCTAACTCACAAAATTACGCCTCTACTTTTTATTGTTCTTTAATTCGTCGACCATTGGTAGATATTGATTACCAGTCGACAAGTTTGTCTTGTTTCTTTTTTTGTGTCAATCATTGGTTCCAGTTATAACCAGTTGAAATTTGTGTTTAAAATCGACCGTTGGCCTAGTTGTAGCCAGTCGACCTATATTGGCTTTTATTTTGAAACTTAATGTTGGTGATTTGCATATCTACTACAAACCTTAAACACATTTCACTGTTGCACCTTTATTTACAAAACCCTACTACAAAACCATATCTTTTCACTTTACTGTTCACGATATACCCTAGTACTTCATATCAACTTTTACTCCTATGACTCTTCATACGAGCCCTCGAGGCCCAATCCTACCTATGCTACATATTATGGTCCACCAGGTTTCGCTAGTTCACAGTCTCCACAGCCGACCCATTATTTGCATTATCCGCAAACAGCAGGCCCACCTGGTTTTAATATTATACCGTAGGCCCAAACTATGAGATATTCACAGGCCCATATTTCTTATCCGGTCCAGACTTATTTTCACGCCAATTATGTGGGCAGCCAAGTTATGCCTGGTCACCCTGTCACCCGGGTTCATGACCGGTCAACCGTGTACGATCTAGTCAGGTCAGCAGTTTCATTAGCCGGGTCTCAAGGGCGTTCCTGGTCAGCCGGTTTCTATGTACCATCCAAGACAACCGTTTATTTTAGGACATTAGGGTCAACTTCCGGGACAGTAAACAATTTTTGAACCTAATGCTTTTATGTACACAGCCCTCAGGATCCGTTTCAGGTAATTGGAACATGGACACAGGTGCGAGTTCTCACTTTAATGATTTTGTTGATAGTCTTAGTGATGTTCTTAATATGTGTATTTATCCATTTGCTTAAGTTGGTGATGGTTATTCCATAACCGTTACCAACTCTGGCCATAGTATTTTGCATACACCTCATCGACCCATTCATTTAAACAACGTTCTTATTACTCCTAATACTGTCAAGAACTTAATTTATGTTCGTTAGTTTGTTCATGATAATAATAGTACTGTTGAATTTGATGCGTTTGGTCTTTCTGCTAAGGATTTTATGACCCATCAGGTTCTTCTCCGGTGTGATAGCATCGAAGATCTTTACCTGGTCACAAAACCTTTCCACTATACCTCATGCTTTTCTCACCAGGTTTATGTTCAAAACAAGAGATTGTATTTCAAGATACTCAAACAGATTGTATACAAGATACTGCTCAAAGGATGAAGCTTAAAAAGTTTGAAGGCAAGTACTGCTTAAATGACAAGACCAACTATCAAGAAACTTGAAGTCAAGCAAGTAGAATTCAAGTTAGGGGAGGATTGTTGGGAAATACAAGTCAAAAGGTCAAAGTTCTGCCACGAAAAAGTCAAAGTACTGCTAAATGAAAGATCAAAGTACTGCTAAGTAGAAAGTCAAGGTACTGCCAGTCAAAGATCGAAGTACTGCCGTGGATATAGGAACTATAAAGTTTAAACGGTTGTTTTAGCATTTATCTTGTAACAGTTATTAGTGATAAGTATCAATTAGTGTTTATGATATACAAGGACTGTACATCTACTAGAGGTTATCCTTATGTTTATAAAAGGATCTCTAGGAAGATATTAGAATATAGAACAAACATAGAAAAACACGAAGTTAAGAATTATTAGTATTGTATTAGGGATCTGCAATTTAGGCAGATTCAAAAGGTTTATAAAAGAAATCGTTTGAGAAACTACTGTGTGTTCTTCATAAGTACTGCCAACTAGATTCCGCATAGTTGACAGTATATCAGTGTTTCATTAAGGAATATCGATCCTACAGAAAGGCTTAAAACTACACGTGATCGCCAGAAAAGCTATGCTGACAAGAGAAGAAAACCTTTAGAATTTAAGGTAGGAGATCATGTTATGCTTAAAGTGGCACCGTTGAAGGGTGTAGTGCGTTTTGGAAAGAAATGGAAGTTAACACCTAGGTTTGTAGGACATTTTGAGATAACTGAGAGAATTGGCAAGGTAGCTTATAGATTAAGACTACCTCAAGAGCTGAACAACGTTCATGAAACATTCCACGTGTCCAATCTTAAGAAGTGCTTGGCTGATCCAACGCTTCAAGTACCTTTAGAGGAGATCCAAGTAGATGAGAGATTAAATTTTATGGAAGAGCCTATAGAAATTTTAGAGAGAGAGTTCAAGAAGTTGAAGCGTAGTAGAATTGCCATCGTCAAGGTTCGATGGAATTTGAAACGTGGACCTGAATTTACGTGGGAACGTGAAGATCAAATGAAGCTTAAGTACCCGCGATATTAGTAGTTTACTTTCGAGTTCGAAATCCTTTTAAGAGGGGTAGAATGTAACCTTTACCCTTTTTGTGTTTTGAATATTTCAAATTTAGTCCTTTGACTATTTGGCGTATGCCAGTTTATTTGGAATATGTACCGTATTGATGATGGTGAACTTATGAAATTTGAGATGTTTATATGTGATTATTATGTTCTATTATCCTTTTTAGAGGGTATTAGTATGTTATTTATGTTCCGGGTGGGTTGACCCATAATTTGTGAGTGTTGGGAATTATACATTCCTGTATAATTGATTTGATGAGACAAAGTAAATACAAGAATGAAACAAGAATCAAACAAGAAGGAAATAAGAAGGATCAAGTCGCAATTAAAGAAGTCTTCAAAGTATGGAGGGACTAAAGTGCAAAAGATAGGACTTCTATGTTAATTAGGATTCTTGTAAACCTAGGAATCTCTAGTATATAAAGAGATCCTAGGTCGTAGAATTAATAATCAATCCATCCATAGAAAACACAGACTTCTCCAATGAGAGTCTGATTACAAAGTGTGTGTGCTTTGTATATTAGTTAGTTAGTTAGTACACCATAGTAGTTGGTGTAGCCCCATGTTATAGGTTGGGGTAAATAGGAATCGTTCAATGAATGAAAAACCTTGTTTGATAATATTGCTTTCTTATTATTCCGCTGCGTGTTCAATATTATCTGTAAAACGATCCTAGATGGGCTAAACGATTTTCAACATGTGGTATCAGAGCGGGTGGCTCTTGATATCTAGGATTCAAGGTTTTATGGTCGAAGAATGAAGAAGAAACCGTAAATTCGTATATGGTTTTTATGTTCGTCTTTTTCTGGGCAGCTGTGGTAAAACGATGAAAAATTGTTCGTTAACCGTTGGATCGTCGCGAAATTTGGACTGAAGGTTCTTTGCTCATATATCTACAATTTGACCGGAGCGATCGTCAAGATAAGTCTTTGATAAAAAGTTATGCTATGACGAATTGGCTGCAGAATAGCAAGTTTTGACATTCGTGATTGATTGTGAGTAAATATTCTGTGTGAAGAATATTTGGATTCATTTTAATGTTGTTGTCCACATAATCATACATGGATGATGGATCGATGAGGGTTTTGGAGCTGCTCGATGTAATCTTGGTGATTGCTTCATGATCATTGAAACAGTAGTAAGTACTGCTTGGGGTAAATTGTAAGTACTGCTCGAATAGCAACAAGTTAGCAATGAAATTAGTGACAGAATAAGCGTCACAAAAGGATATGGGAGGAAGGAGCAACTTATTAGCGACGAATTTGTGATAGTATAGCAACAGATAAAGTGTCACTATTTGGAATGGGAGGAAGGAGACATGAGATTAGTGACAGTTTTGTGACAATTAAAGCGTTGCTACATACTTTTTATGTTAATATTGCTTTAACAGTTTGTGCCGCTGCTCAACATAGTTACAGTTGTTGTTTGGTGTTCATCGAGGGTTATAATTGCCTATGATCGGGCTTTATTTCTATTGGGCCTTGGGATTTTAATTGATGTTATGTTTGAGGTTCGTCCAAGAAGGGTTTTTCATGTTTCGATATAAACAAGAAAAGGGTATATCATATTTGTTTTGTTCATATAGAAAAGAGATGTATTGAGTTGGATTTAAATTGGAACAGAGTTTGAGATAAGACGGGGCTCGTGAATATTGATTTGTTTGTGTTTATTTATTCAGTGAAGAAATAAGATGAAAGATAGATGGAGCGTATCTAATTTATGATATGGAGGTATAAGAAAGAAAAAAAAAATAGTGGCTGCGTGGGAAAGAGGCGTATAAGTGTAAGATAGAGTTATGAATGCTCTAAGTATTTGATATCACATTTATGCTTGGGATGATTGCTTGCCACCGTATGGATTTGTATCATAAATTAAAACCGGACATATTTTTCTTTTGGGCCTTTAATATTTTAAATGGACTTGTGACTCTTACTTTTCCAGTTGGGCCTGTTACTTGGATTTTACACGAAATGGATATGCTTCATGATTGGTGTAGTGATTGAACGGTCCGCTAGCTCTGGTCATGCATTGTTGGGGTAAGCTCGGAAGGAGAGATCCTTCCACTCGGAATACGGATTAAGATTGATGTTGCACGAGATCGGCCAAGGCATTGCTTGTGTTAATTAGCCAGAAAATTCACAGGGATAAGGAATCTGCCGGGGTCTCATTTTTCTAGGCAAAATTGTTAGGATGACCGCCGAGCAAGTTCGTTCAATTTTTGCCATTTCATGAATTTATCTTTGTTTCGATTAGGGTTTTTTAAGTTGAGGCGAATTAGGAATAAGAGTCAAAGCCATCCAAAAAAGCTAATTTCGAAATTCATATCTTTGAAGATTTATAGAATTTCTCAATTTGTTCGCGTTCGCTTTTTCCGGCGCCTTTCATCATTTCTTCTTGATGGATATGGAATTGATGCTTTAGGAATTGGAGTATCAAAGGGAAAACATTGGCTAAGGATTTTGGATTACGAGACTGAATTTGATCAACTGTAGGTTGGACGTCTTCGGTGCTGTTATAAGAAACCAGAATAGACTATAATGATAAATAAGCTAGAAAACTAAAACTGATTAACTCTTAAAGTTATTTTGAAAAGACAAATAAGTTCTACTGAAAACAATAAACTAAAATAGGCTTAATCTACTCTAAAAGGCTAAAGAAATTCTTAAACAGCTGAAACTTATTAAGCTGATGAAGCTGAATTGAACTTGCAAGTTTTACTAACAGTACTAACTCGGAGTTAGTATGTAGTGGTAAGTTAGTATGTCCTTAAAAAGAAACTAGCAGTACTAACTTGGAGTTAGTACTGCTTGTTCAAAACAGCCCTTAAAGTTTTCACAAATCATTTTTATTTCAACCTGATTAAAAACAGATTATCAAATAACAAATTAAAACACTATAAGCAAGTTTCAATCCATGATAAACACTTAATTAAGCCATGAATTAGTTAGCAGTATAAACTTAAATCCAAAAGTTGGATTAATAACTTGCAATTCTGCATAAGACAAGTAAAGTAAGAAATAGAGTAGACTTACTTCACCCTTGCTCAAAACAGGGGTCAAATAATGAATCTACAAGCTCTAGTTGCATTTATTACAAGCTAGTGAGAGTCCATAAGCCCATCCAGAACTGGCTTATCATCCAATAAAAAAAAGCTGTGGTGTATTGAGAGTGATTGGTGTGATATTCTCTTAACTACTTAACTTTTTAAGTTCACTTAGTTAAAACAGTTTGTAAACAAGCTGTATTGAGAGCTTTTGAACACAAAACAACTCAATTAAGAAACTTAACACTTGGAATTATAAAGTGACTTTAAAAACTCAAACTTGCATTAAAACTTGAAAGTGTTACAAGCTGAAAGTAAAAACTGTAAATAACTGAAAATAAGCTAAGTTAAATTAAAAACTAAAAACTAGATGCCTCAAAGGCTTACAAAAAGCTCTATTTATAGCCGAAGTCTTTTGTTTGACTTTCATTGACTTTTCTTTGTTGAGCTTGACTGTGTTTGTTTGCTGAGTATAAAGCTTCCTTGTGCTAGCTTTGTGAGTATAAACTCACAATATATCCTGGCCCTTAATTTCCTTGTATTCTCTCTCAACCCTTGGATCGAAAATGCCCTTGGATTGCCAACTTGGCATTGTGGCCATGTGGGGTGAGTGGGAAGGTTTTGTCAAGTGGTTGATGGAGTGTTGCAGGGAAGAAGTATGGGAGCAAAACAGGGTGCTGGCTGGATTTGGTATTGGCGGGAAAAAGGTTTATACAAGTTGGGTTGTGACAGAGGGAGGTTGAAGATGATTAAGGGTATGTTTTTTGGTTGTGGTACAAGAAAAGCCCTCCGCATTCTTTCTTCTTTTCATTCTTTTTTCCCTTTCTTTCTTTTATAAAATTGAAGTTCCCTAATTGGCATAATCAGCCCCTGTCTTTGTTTACGATTTTATTTTTTTTCTCGTTTCCTTATAATAAAACTTAGTGTTTGGCATTTTTGACCACTCAAGTTTTTATTTGTCTTTGCTTTTCTTCTCGGAGTTGACTTGACTTTGATTGGGCTTCGTCTTCACACACTTTTCCATCCCGTGTCCGGTTTTGTCGCTTTTTGCTTGGTTTTTCGTCTTTTTGTGAGATATCCATTCCTGCACAACACAATTAGCAAAACAAGCATATATTTGGCATTTTGAGTCCGTTTTTGGTTATTTTAGCTCGTTTTTAAAGGTATTGGTATGTCTAATTATGCACAGTACAGTCACTCATTTACATGGACTACAAATCGGCACGCCTCCGAAGATGTAGTGACTTAGTTGACGTCGGTTTCTTATTGATGACACTTCGAATGAACTGTGCCATGTATTTTTCTCACTATGGCCTCGTTTTGATGACTGCTACATCGGTTGTGAGCCGGCCAAGATGCAGTAAAACCTTTATAGCCCACAGTTTTATTATTTATTATTTTTTCATATTTATATATATATACTTTTCTTTTAAATTTTAAAAACATTTTATTCCGTAATCAGAGAAAATTTGTTTTAGAAAATCAAGTATAAAGCTGAACTAAGATGAATATTTCATTTCCGAAATGATCTTATTTTTAGAAAATGTCTGGTTTAAAGTGAGCAAAAATTACGCACGTTTATAGTCAGGTTAAGAGCTTCGGGGAGAAAAAGCGACAAGTTACGTATATGAGCCTTTAAGATTTCCAAATAATCCTTGCTTAGCATCCTACTTGTTATAAAACTATCATTATCTGTTCTTCGCAAAATTCAAATCCTAATAAATGATTCGCGAATGTTGGCCTAATAAACTTTCGTTTATTAAATGGTTAAGGGGCAAAGCTAGGGCTCAACACGCCCTATCGAGTCAAAATTTATTCTCATTCTACCCATAGGGAAAGTCAAAACTGTGACAAAACACTTATTTTATTTTTAAAAAATTTTAAATTTTTTCATTTTTTTGGTATTTTTGCAAAGATTTTGGTGGTAAAAACGGGATTACGTGACAACAACGGCTGCAGGCAACAGTCAAATCGAAAATCCCCCCATACTAGAACTAAACATCGTCCTCGATGTTTTAAAGGGTCTCTACATAGATCTAAGGCCGTTTATAAAGTGTGCCAAAAGATAAAACGTTAGTCGATTAGATTAGGATATTGGATTCCCAAAACGAAGCTGAAGATGTGAAACTCTTGTGGATGAAGGGTAAAACTGGGAGCACGAGAGTCTTCACAATCCGGGAAATCCTGGACAATAAACCACTAAACACAGACAAAACATGGGTAATGGAAGAGGTAAGCCTCCTCACACAAAAACACTTATAATACTACTACTGATAAGCATAGGGTGCCTCCCACGAAGCGCTTGTTTAAGGTCGCTATGCTTGACCCGTCCTCCGAATTTATTGGTCTATTGGGAACGTCTGGAGATCTGGGACTACCAATTGTGGTACGTCCCCTCCAAAGTAGTGCTTCAAACGATGACCATTCACTTTGAAATTTGGCCTGGAGTTTTGGGATAACTCGACAGTGCCATATGGAAAAACTTGGGTTACAGTGAATGGTCCACTCCAGCGGGTCTTAAGCTTGCGAGGAAAATCTATCATTAGAGTTAATGAGGAGGACTCCGTTCATCCGAGTTGAAACGCGGTTGGGCATCTTGGAGTCATGGATTCTCTTTGTTTTCTCTTTATAGATCAAAGAGTTTTTGTAGGCATGATCACGAAGTTCATTAAGTTCGTTGAGCTGAACTTTTCTGTGATCACCCGCGGTTTTGATATCAAAGTTTGTATGCTTAAGGGCCCAGTAAGCTTTGTGCTCCAACTCAGCCGGTAGATGACATGCCTTTCCATATACAAGTTTGTAGGGTCACCCGATGGTGTTTTGTAAGCTGTACGGAAGGCCCAAAGAGCGTCATCCAGTTGTACCGACCAAGAGGCAACTATTTTTGCCACGGTCCTTTTCAAGAATTCTTTTCAAACACGATTGGATTCCCTCACCTGCCCCACTTGTTTGTGGGGTGAT
Organism: Tanacetum coccineum; assembly: GCA_026074375.1. NCBI lineage: Eukaryota > Viridiplantae > Streptophyta > Magnoliopsida > Asterales > Asteraceae > Tanacetum > Tanacetum coccineum. Next base: position 10,576 of record BQNB010043165.1, on the reverse strand, counting down.
AATCGAGTGGAGAGACGTGGTGATACTGTATTTATGCATGACATTTGCGATTGGTAGTGCAACAATGGGTTCCGCGATTCACTTATGATTGCACCGAGGTGCACCGAATTGGCGAAGAGAGATTTAAGAAATTTGCAAACAACTCGGGCGATAATTGGGGGGAGCGCTTTTGTTCAACCCATTTTGAATAAGTAATCGACTGCCACGGAGCTATTATATTTTGTTTCCCTTGAAGACGGGAACGGCCTCATAAATCAATGCCCAAATGTCAAAGATTTTCGCCAACTTAGATGAGTTTTGTGGCATCTCATCCGTTTGCGATAGTTTTGCCTTGAGTTGACATGTGTCACACCGGTTGACAAGTTATGGGCATCCTTGTTAGATCGTGGGCCATTAAAATCACTGAATCAAGATCTTTTTAGCTGGTGTAAATTGGAACCGTTGTGTCTCCCGGTAGGTCTATTATGGAAGCTTTCGGTGGATGTCGAAGAGCTTCCTTGTGGCACACACCGCCGGATCACCTTGATCCGCATCATATCTTAAACAAGAAGGGTCGTCCCAAAAGTAGTGTTGGACGTCTTTGAAAACTTTCTTTTCTGTGTGGTGACATTCCTTGATCACAAAATTCCCGCATGGTAGTTGCAAATCGCGCAAACCACGGGGCATTAATCATCAAACCACATAAAAGGTAACCTTCCCAAGTGTCTCGAGAGGGAAATGTTTCCGTAATTTCCTTTTTCTGGAGCTCACTTTGATGGGGGTTTTCAAGTCTAGAAAGGTGGTCGGCGGCGAGATTTTCTGCTCCTTTTTTATCACGGATAACGACATCAAATTCTTGGAGCAGCAAAATCCACCGGAGCAATCTTGGCTTAGCATCCTGCTTAGCAAGCAGGTACTTTTGACGTGAGATATTGTCTGTATACACTATGACTTTTTGACAAGACATGTTATGGCCGGAATGTTCTTGAAAGATACACTACGAGCAAGTAATTCTTAGTTGTTAGTGTTAATGTGCTTGAGCCTCAGTCATAGTTTTACTTGCATAGTGTATTGGTTGGAAGTGCTTGGTCTTATGTTGCCCTAGGACTGCCCCAACAACAAAATCACTTGCATCACGCATGATTTCAAAGGGCAAGTCACCCAATCGGGCAGCATACCTAGGATTGGAGCCTGGTTAACTCATCTTATGGTTTCAAATCGCTTCGATTGCTTCTTTTTTTTTTTTTTTTATTTATTTTTTTTCATATTTTCTTTTTTACTTTTTCTTCCTTCGAGAAGATAAACGTAGTTTCTTTTTTAAGGAGGTGGGTCATAGGCCGGGCAATTTTGGAGAAATCCTGAATAAATCGTTGGTAGAATCCGGCATTACCGAGGAAACTACAAATACCCTTCACGGTAGTGGGATGAGGCAATTTTGCAATGACATTAACTTTCGCCTTATCAACACAATCCTGGACTTAGAAATTCTTATGAGCCAAGGACATTCTTCTTGAACCATAAAGTGGATTTTTCCAATTTAGCACAAGATGGTGTCTTTTACACCTTTGGAGCATTTTGTCTATTTGGGGAAAAGCAAGAGGAGAAAGAATCACCAAATAACCGAGAAACTCAGCCATGAGATCTTCTATGGTTTTTTCAATCATATCGTGAAGGGATTTGGCAACCCTTACAACTTTGGGAAACGTGTCGGTGCTTGATTATCCCATAAGGCTGCGACGATAGGCACAATGTCCCATAAGGGCAGGTGAAGGTGTATTTCTGTTCAAGTGGGTAATTGGGATCTGAAAGTAGCCGGAGAATCCGTCCAAAAAGCAATAGTACTCATTTCGGCTAATCTTTCAAGCATCTGATCCATGAATGGTAAAGGGAAATGGTCTTTACGAGTTGCATCATTGAGTTTTTGGTAATCGATGCAAACTCGCCATCCCGTAACCAACCTAGTGGGTATTAATTCATTTTCTTCATTTTTCACCACGGTTATGCCTCCCTTCTTAGGGACACAATGAACCGGGCTTACCCAAGGACTGTCAGAGATAGTATAAATTAACCCGACATCAAGAAGTTTGATACTTCTTGCCTTAAAAACCTCATGGATTTTGGGTTAACTCTTCTATGATGTTGAAACTTATCGGTTTGGCATTTTTTCAAGTTTTAGCGATTATGACGGGTAATTTGTCATCACTCTACAAAAATGCATACTCACAGTTGGGTGGTAAGTCTTTGGTTCAAGGTCGGGAGGATCTTCACATGAAGATTTAATCGTTTTAGGCACATTTATTCACAAACCGGTGACGGGGGGATGATTTGGGTCCTATTGATCACACTTAACAATTCCTCAAAGGTAAACAGTATCTCCTCGATCATAGATGCCGTCAAACTCCTAGGTGGTATTGATATCATAATGTTCATGATAATTCACGATCTTTCCATTTAGTAAATCACTGCCGACGAAGGGAGTGAAAAGATGAGTGCCGAGAATTCGTTCATAAGGTCCAAAGTAGAAGTGGAATTGCCACTTCAGGAACTTTCAAGAAATTCTTGCACATGTTCTTAACAAGAAATGTCAATAACATCGACTCGGTTAACCGATTCAATGATATTGTAGGAGAAAGTTTTAGTATCACCAACTTTGAAGGTCACGGATTGGTCATCATGTCTAAGGGTCATTTGTTCACCGTGAACATCTATCAAGGCACGTGCCGTCCTCAAGAAAGGTCTTCCTAAGATTAGGGGAACCCGAGGATCGGCAACGTAATCAACGACCACAAAATCGGCAGGAAAGAAGAACGTTCCAACTTTCACGAAAACATCCTCGGCGATGCCGGTTGGAGTAGAAATCGTTCGGTCGACAAGTTCAAGTATCATTCGGGTTTTGGTCAAAGCTGGGAGACTTAGTTCTTTCCAAATAGAGAGAGGCATTAGGTTGATGCTTGCACCGAGATCGGCCAAGGCTAAGCATTCATTCATCTCCGGAAAATCACACGGTATAAGAAATCTACCGGGGTCTCCAAGTTTCTCGGGAAACTTTTTTAGGATAACCGCCGAGCAATTCTCGTTTACCAGTGTCTTTGTCAACTCAATTATCTTATCTTTGTCATTGAGGAGCTTTCTAAACATTGGTGCAAATTTAGGCATGTGTAGGAGAGCGTCCGCGAAACTTAGCTCAAAATGGAGATTCTGAAAAATCTCCATAAATTTTGAAGTACACAGATCGTTCTTTTCACGGGAACTTTCTCTTTGCTTGGCACTTGAAGACTATGGCAAGGTTGGTTTAGTCTTTGAAGCAACCATGGGCTCACCAATTTGGTCATTAGTTTGGACCACCGGAGGTTGGATGTTTTCGGTGCTTGGTTGCACCGTATCCTTTGTTACCTTGGGTTCATTTTCCATCTCTTTAGGAGGAGAAGAAGTTTGAGGTCCATTATAGGAAACACCGCTTCGGGTAGTGATTTGCTTTCACATAACCTTTTGGGGGTAGCAATCATGTTGCTTTGGAAGAGGAACGAGCCAAAGTAGATAGCTGGTATTTCCTTATTCACGAATTTGGTGATCAGGCATTATATTTGACCATTTTATTTTGCATATTTGTCATAATCCGCTTCATTGAGCTTTGACGTAGTTAGCAATATCGGGCTTAGAACACTGGTGTGGTGGAACTGAGCATGAAAGTCGGGGGTTGATTATTTGGGGTTGAGTAAAACTTGTCCTTGATTGAAATTATTACCTCTATTGGTTAAAATGTTCCTCGATTTGGTTGAAAATTGATCCCAGATTTTGATTTTTTTTTACCCCCCCAAAACATCGTGTTTTGATGGTTTGCATAGGAGGAAAACGGGATGTCAGAATTTTGGTTTGCAACCATCTGAGGTCGGTAACTGGCATTCCCTTGGTTGTAGTTAACTGCGGTGGCTTGTGACACGTATTCTTGGATATTGTCACGATAAATGTTGCCATCGGTGGCTGGACAATTTTGGTAAGAATGACCACCCCCGCAAGTTACACAACTTTGCTCGACCGCTTTTACGGGAGCGGGAGCTAGAGTTTGGTTTTTCTTATCGAGAATCAATGCTCTAACCATATCTTTCAGCTCAGCAACATAGGTGAATAAAAAACTTTTGGCTGGGGGTAGAAGAGCTGTAATCACTATTGGAAACATTGGCCTTGCGTCGTGATTGACGAACTTTGGTACTGCTCTCGATGATTTTTAGGCATTCTCGAGGCATTTTATCCAAAAAGTTACCACCCGCAGCGGAGTTCAATGAATCTTGATCATTCGAATTTAGGGCATTATAGAATGTATCGAGTTGATGCAATTCTGAAAACCCATGATGCGGGCATCCCCTAAGAAGATCATTGAATCGGTCCCATGCCTCGTAACACGTTTACATCCAAATTTTTGTTGTAAATCTTGTGTTTCATTTCGAAGATTTGTTTGTTTTAGAGGAGGGAAGGATTTGTTAATGAATTTCGAAAAGATCATCCCATGTAAGAAATCGATCGTGGGGGCTCCTTTTTCAAGCAAATCGGGCGCTCCCGCTCGAGGGAAAATGGTAAAAGCATAAGCTTAACCGACGTACTCGGGACGTTCGGGAACTTCATCATAGAAGTGATCTTGTTGAAATATCGGATGTAAGCATGTGGGACTTCTTTATTATGTCCAAAAAATTGCTTGTTTTTTTTTTTCGAACAAGATTAGTAGCACATGCTTGATTTCAAAGTGTTCGCGGTAATTTCGGGAACACGATCGTCATCTCGTAACCCTCGGTGGGTGCTTCGAGTAATTGCGCCATAGTACGATTATCGGCCATCGTAACTATGGGAGGATTGAAAGTTTCTTGATTGTTATTTGGTTTCTCAAGATTGGGTGATTCAACAGAAGTTTGTCGGACTTGTTGTTGTCGACGATTACGGGCTTGAGAACGAGTGCGCATGCACAAAATAGAAATATAAAAAGAAAATTTACACTAATTTTTTTTGGTTTTTTCAATGATTTATTCACAATTAATTTACGACAAATAAGGTAGGACAAATACACACCAAATAATCTATTACTTCTCGTATGCTCTCAAAAAGATAAAGGCACAGGGTGAGCCGGAGAGTAGGAATGGCGCGAGCTTATTTCTGCCTTTCGGTCGTTGTTCTCCGGAAACATACCCTCCTTTTCCCACTTTAGGTGTTTAACTTTTCAAGGTGTGCCGTACGTCGTAAGAGAACTAATGGCCAAGTTTTTAATTCTTTTTGTTCGAGTTGGGAACCAACAAGTTTCACCGATTGTTTCATATAATACCTCAATTGAGATTAGATTTTATTTTGGTATTTTTACCACTTATGGAATTTTTTTTCTTGATTAAGACAATGTTTTTTATATTTTGGTTTTTCCTTGTTGTTATTAATATTATTACTAAAAAAATAGAAGAATGAAAAAATATTTTTGTTTTTTTTATAAAAAATAAATGTTATTATTCGCATAATACAAAACAATTTGTCAAACGTAACGATAATTCGTTCACAGCCTCCCCGGCAACGACGCCAAAAATTAGTTCGCGGAAACTTACTCCTTTTTATATATAAATTTATATAAAATATATAACAAAGGGATCAAGATCTACAAATTCAATGAACGGAAGTAGTTATAGAGTATTTCTGGGTGTTATGGTCTCAACTAGGCTTGAATGGAAAAATCGAATGACGAATGCTAATCGATGTTGAAATATGACAAGGACTTTGGATTGATTTGGCTCGAAACTAATAAGCAAATGTACGAAAAGATAAGCAAGAAAAATAAGCTAGAACAAGCATAAAAGCTAGAAATAGTAAAAACACTTAAAACTTTTAAACTAAGACACAAACAAGCTCAAATAAACTTAAGACAAAACCAAATAAGCTAGACTACCACTAAATAAGCAAATTCAGCAAGCAATTTAGCCAAGTTAAACAAGAGAAACTCAGCAGTACTAACCACAGTACTAACAGTATTAACTATCAGTACTAACTTGGAGTTAGTACCGCTAGCTTTAAGTTAGTACTGTTAGCTTAGAGTTAGTACTGCTAGCTTTAACAAAACACAATGAAACAAGAAATAAGCAGATAAGCTAAAACAGATATTTAACCACCCCTATTAAGCACTTGGGCATAAGAATAAGCAACTAGAATAAGCTAAAATGGCAAATAAGCTAAAAAGCTACAACTGATAAACTATTAAAATTGCTTTGAAAAGGCGAATAAGCTTAAATAAGCTCTACTAAAGACAGTAAACGAAAATGGTTTAATCTACTCTAAAAAGCTAAGGAAATCTTAAATAAGCAGAAATAATAAGCTGATAAGCTAAAATGAACTCAACAGTACTAACAGTTTTAACTACCGGTACTAACTTAGAGTTAGTACCGCTAGCTTTGAGTTAGTACTGCTAGCTTTAAAAATCCCAAAATAGAACCAGCAGTACTAACTATGGGTTAGTACTGCTTGTTCTAAACACCCCTTAAAGTTTTTAAAAATCATTTTTCTTTTTATTTTAAACTGATTTGGTCCTAATTTGTTAAAAACAGATTATCAAATAGCAAAATAAGACACTTAAATAAGCTGAATCAATCTAACAGCATTAACTCATAACTAACAGTACTAACTAAGGAATGTGCACAAGTCACTTTTAAACTAACAACCAAGCAAGATAAGCACTAAACAACATGATAAAGCATAAATAAGCAAATATAAGTGACAAATAAGCACTAATAGCAGTTCTGCAGTAAATAAGAAAAATAAGAAAGATAAAAACTTACAACTCCCTTGCTCAAAACAGGGTTAAACAAAGAGTCTACAAGCTCTAGCTTGTATGAAACAAGCTAGTGAGAGTCCATAAGCCCATCCAGAACTGGCTTATCATCCATAAAATAAGCTGTGGTGTATTTGAGAGTGATTTTTGTGATTTTCTCTTAACTACTTAACTTTTTAGTTTACTTACTGAAAACAGCTTATAAATAAGCTTAAGTGAGAGCTTCTTAACACATTCTAAACACAAATAAAAAACTTAAGCAGTTGAATTTAAAAACTTGACTTTTTAACTCATAAACTTCAAACTTTCATTAATTCGTAAAAAGAGTACAAGGCAGTAAAATAAACTGAATTAAAATGTTAAAGTGAAAAAATTACAATAAAACTAAGATAAGCTAAGATTATCTAACATCCCTCCAAGGCTTACAAAAGGTTCTATTTATAGCCGAAGTCTTCTCTTTTTGGACATGCAGCTTGTGTTTTCTTTGTGAGAGACTTCCATGGTGTTTTTGTTGTGTGAGGGGCTTGACAAGAGTAATCTTAGCCATTCAGTCTTCTTGTGCTTCTTTTTGAATCAATCACAGCCATCGAAAAGCTTGGAAAGTGGTGAGGGATTGCCAACATGGCAATTATAAAGCTGGGGGGAAGATAGTGGAGGAGGGGAAATGTTTTATCCAGGGGGTTGTGGAGGTTGCAGGGTAAAAGGGTGGGAAGACACCCGTGAGTTGTATCTGGGGTTTTGTTGGGCGGGAAAAAATGGTTTTGGGCAAGTTGGCAGTTTTGGCCCCTCATCTCTTATAACTTTATTGTAAACTTCGCCCTTTTATGATACAACTTTAGGGGTTTGGCAGAACTGGCCCCTAAAGTTATACTTCACCCGGTATGCAATTTCAGCCCTTGTGATACAACTTGAGGTTTGGCAATTTTAGTCCCTCAAGTTGTATTTTCTTCATTTGACTTTAGACTTTTTTCGGGGTTGACTTTCCTGTTGACTTTTTGACTTTGACTGACTTTGGCTTCGATTTGACTTTGTCTTTTCCATCCCGTGCTTGGTTTTGTTTGTTCTTTGCTTTCTTTTTGTCCTTTGTGTGATATCCGTTTCCTGCACAATACAAATGCAAAACATACAAATACAATGTATTTTTGGTACGTTTTTAGTCATTTAAGTCCATTTTTGATAGATAATGGTATGTGTAATTAAGCACATACCAGCGAATTAACAACATTCCTTTGAAGGCGAATTAACAATTTCCTTTGAAAGGTGATTTAACAAGCATTCAGTACAAGGCAATTTATCAACCTTCAGTGCAAGGCGAATTAATAGTTTTCCTCTACAAGGCGATTTAACTAATTTTCAAGTCAAGACGATTTAGTACACTAACTATCCCTAATATTTTTGGATTTTCCTTTTTCATTTCTTAGGTACCATGTTTGACTTCCTTTATTTTATCAACATTGGGATCATAGAATGAGAAGCGCCCATAGAATAATCTACGGATGTC